>CANYBF010202301.1:0-19078 GCA_948192965.1 Dalechampia spathulata
TTTTATAAAAGTACTTTGGCAGTACATCGAATATTGATATATTATAAACTTGTAATAATGTGTGTATAATTATGACACTAAAAATGGTATGTATTAAATAATGAATGTTTAATTGAACTAGGGACCGTTAAAATGAATTAAAAAAAATTCCGCACTAGTTATGAATGTATGGAATCCCTTGTTGGATGATTATTAATTTTCTTGATAGAAAATTAGTAATCATTCTACGGTAGCATGTTACGCAGCCAAAAGACGTGACACTGGTTGAACCAAATCTGGAACCATTTGATGGTGACTCCCTTGTGACTCTTTTGAGTGCATATCATTCCTTAAGGTAACCTCTCAAGAAGATTGCACTTTCATTCTAAATGGACAACTGGTTCATGTATCACAAGCCTCGCTCTAGGTCATAGTGAAAGCCCCGCCCATAGCTATCAAGGCTGACAAGTTATAAACATCACCAAAGATGATGAACTATTAGTCGTAGAAGTCATCCAAGCTAGGCAACTCAGAAGCATGGTCATGTTGAGTCTCTCTATAGATAAAGACAACTACCTTGCACTCCTCTGGTTTGTCCAAAATGTAAGGGTCAAACCCAATACAATACATCTCCTCCCACATGGCTATAGGAATATCAAACTCCACTAGACCTTGTTGGTAATGGACTAATCCTTTTTCAGCTATAAAGTTCATGTTTTACAACATCTTCTCTATCACAAGGCTTAATTAATACAAGCATGACTTGGGTTTCTAGATGATAGTGGTCTGGAAATCAATCATGAGTGGGACATCTTCTTTTATGCAAGCTAATGCAACCCTATCATTAACAATAATAGTAACCACACCCTCTTCATGTGGAAACTTGATCTTTCAATGCAAGATGGATATCATACCTTCTAATAGATAGAACTAAGACTAGCCCAAGAGTAAAGTAAAGGATACAAGGATGTCAAAAACTATAAACTCCATCACTAATTCAATCAATTTGATAGTGACAATAGCAGTGAAGGTGTCGGTAACCTCTCACTTAGACTAATCATATATCCTAATGATAGTCTTGGATGGCTTCCAATTTAAAGGTTGTATCCTAAGCTTAGGCAACACCTTAAGTGGGTAGACATTAATGCTAACCATTATCCACCATGACATATAGAGTGGAGAAATTCATGATGTGCACCTTGATGAAAAGTGCCTTGTAATGATGGATACCCTTGACCGATAAATCTGCATCAAAGAATGTAATCATGATAAAATTCAACTTCTAGTTTACTAACTGATTCTTTATGTTAAAAGCAAAGGTAAATTAAGAGATTCTCATGCTATAGATCACCTCAATGATGGCCCATCAATGTTATTAAGAAGATAGCACTAAGTGCCAGATACTAATGTTAGCCTAAGTCTTCTTCAATTGTTTGACAATGATATTCTCAGGCTGGATAACCTCCTTACCCTTATCAACAAGTTGTAGGATCGGTGAACACCTTGCCACTTTATATCATATTATGAACCCAAGAGGATATCTTATTAACACCTAATCCCTTTTGCTACTTGGGAGCTTTAGGTGCTAGCTTGGTTGATTTAGGAGTCACAACTAACTTACCCTTCTTCAATTTATAAACCTCTACCAATTCAGATGTATCAGACTTTTAAGCAACTACAGACCCATCCTTTGAACTATCATACTAAATATCAATGGCATTAATATCAAACCCATACCGGGCTTGAATCTAATAGTAGGAAGTTGAACAATCTCTTTACTGCTAAGAAGAGAGAATGAGCTAACTAGATATTCTAGAAACCTTGATTAGATCATCTAAGTGTAGTTGGCTTTATGGTAATTAAGCAATAGGTTAGTTTTGGTAGAGGGTTTAGATTTGTCAGGATATTCAAACAGCATGACATGACAATCATGATAAATATGAATAACATGATATAGGTATGACATGTGAAAGGACAATATGGCATAGGCATGACATGTAAAGAAATGACATGGTATAAGTATAACATATGGAGGAATGACATGATATAGGCATGACATATGAAAGAATGACATGGCATATATGGCATAATAAAAGCAAGCATAACAGCACGAAATAAAAATAATGGCCTGGAGAAAGGTATTGAGAGAGAGATAATGGATATATGATGAACAATAATTTTAGGATATAATTGATCAATTCAATGCTACATGTGCAAGCACAAGTCATGTATCAAGGTCCACTAAATACATTGGTCATATTCATGAAGATGCAATTAACACAAGTTAAATCATGAAAATGTAAGGAAACGCTTAAAATCACACTTAGCAAGTCAATCGAGCTCAATTTACTTCCCAAGTTAATTCAATCATCCAAATAGTATGAAAATCAGTTTAAATAGTATTCAAATTGAAAATTCAATTTAGTAAATCAATTTAAAGAAAATCAATTTTTAGGTAAAAATTGATCATAGACATAAATTAGAAAATTTTAAGCTCATGATGCATTACTTAGAAATAAATCAACATCCAATCAAGTCTAATCATATCATTAAACCATAAATTACAATTAAAATGGCATTTAATTGAAATATTAAGCAACATTAGATTGATTTAATAGTAAAATCAATCAAATTGATCATGAAAATCAAAATTGAAAGACTCTAACATCATTAAGCATCAGCTAGAGATATAATTAACATCCACAATCATATCAATTGCAACTAAATCAAACCAAAAATAGCATTTAAGTTTACTAATTAACTTTGAAGCTAAAATTAATGAAATTGAAATGATTTATAATGAATCTAGATCATTAGGATCATTGTGAGATCATAAATGCTACTGAAAACTTCAAATGAATCAAAAGCAAGGTGAAAACGATGAAAAATTCAAGTTTCTACAAGCTAAAATTGTACATGCATCATTTAAAGCAATATATGCATCACATGAAGTGGAAATGAAGGTATATGCATTGCACAAAGTGGTATGTATGTCACATGAAATGAAGAGCAAACTATATATATCGCATAAAGTAATATATGTGTCATATGAAGTTGTTTGCCAAAAGAGAAAATCAAGTTTTTCAATAAAAACATAAATGAAAAGTCAAATGTTTAAGTGTCACAGATCATTCAAACAATCATGATGCCATGAATGCTACTATAGCATTTGTAAATCATGACAATCACTAGTAAAACCCATCAAAATAAGGGGAAAATGAAGAGAAAGAGAGGAAAATAAAAGTAAATCCATACTCAGCAATGCTAATAAGGCCTTAATCTTCAATTTCTAAACATAATTAGGATTTAAGAGTAATTAATTAGTCTCTAATTATTTAATTAAAAGCTTAATTAAGTATGATTAATTAAAGATTAATTTTGGTAGAATTTTACCTTAAAAATTCATCAAAAAGTCTCCTAATGCTAATACCCAAAGGGTATTTATAAAAGCTAATGCAAAATGCACCAAAATAAGCTAGCAATGTGGGGAAAATGAGTCATTTTATAACTTCATGCATTGTATGAAGCGGTAGATGCGACCTATGAAGTTGGATTTTGAACTTTATACATAGCATGAAGTTAAAAACGCACTTCATGCATTGACTTACTTGAGCAATAAACTAGATGCACTATATGTCTAAATGACTTATAAGGCTATGAAACAAGTGTGCAGCTTGATTTCGATAATGGGAACTTATGTCAAGTCATATTGGGGAAAACATAAGTACATAGCACATACACACAAAAAAACAACTTCATACATCGACTTATGAGAGCTAAAAACTAGATGGATCATATGATTAAATGGCTTATAATGTTCCAAAATGCATGTATATAACTTAAATGCAAAAATAAAGATCTGTACTAAGTTGTATCGAAGAAAATCTGAAAATGCACACACGCAGGTGAAAATTTAGAGTCAATAAAAGGATATGAAGATTATGAAAATGGTAACAAATATGAAGATGTTTTAGTGAGGAATAAATGAAGAAGAGATAAATGTAAAATCAAAATAGGGTTTGAAGATGAAGATGGTGGAAATAATGATAAAACTCAAGGATAATGAGAAATTCTAGTAGAGATGAGCATGATATCAAAACTAAGATTGAAGATTTAGATGAATAATATGGAAAGGAAATGATCAAAATAAAGTAGAAGGTTAATAAGCATAATTTTAATTTTAATTTTCTTGTATCTTATAAATTGATGAGTTTTTATTATTAATTGTTGGTAACTTTTTAATTTGTTTATTTTTCTTATTTTACAGTTTAATGTTTAAATTTGCTTAATGTACTATTAATGCAGGAGGAATGACAAAAGTTAGGGTTATTCATTATCATGAATGCTCTAAAAAGTGACATTACAAGTTTTGTTTATAAAAATAGTATACTTAATTGAATGATTTATTTCTTTTTCAAGTATATTATAGTTCCCTCTTCTCCTACTAATTAAAAAATTAATTTCTTATAATACTAGGATATGATACTTGAATAGTTAGCTATTAATGAATTTACTAGGTTTAATTGTCTTCTTTAGAAATTATTTTCATAGACTTTGTTTAATGATTTGAGTTAGTTGCTCATAAAAGTGTACTTTTAGGTTTAAAATTATAATTTAACTCAAGGAGAATTTTTTAAAAAAATTATAATATAATAATTTTATTATATTGGTTTATATAATTGATATGAACCTCAAAAGGAAAGTATTTTTATTTCTAATTTTAGCATATGATATTTATATTAAGGAGGGTTTATTGTTAATTCTAAATTTAATTGCATATAAGCATATTAGTTGGATGTATAAGCATATCAATTGGATGTAATCTTCAAATAGCTAGGCTTTTAATAATTTCATAAGCTTAAGTATCTAAAACTTATACTTAATTCATAATGCAGGAGTAAAAATTATAAAGAAAAGAATTCAAATATGATTTTGATTTTTAGACTATAAGACTTAAACTGTATCAAGTACAACTAAATGGTAAGAGTTTCATTTTGTTATCATGATTTACTCATGCTTGTGTTTTACTTTTGTTAATGTTATCTTTATTCACCTTCATGAATTACATCAATGTCAAGATCAATTTTGTTATTTTTTTATCTTTCTCTTTTCTCAACAATATTGCTATGATTTAAACTAATATTTTCATAAGGCATTGGTGCTTGCCTAGGCATTGATTCTTATGGATTTAAACAATAATTGTTGTATGCAATTTATTTTTTTCATTAATAATAAGTTGGTTGGCTTAGGTTGTAAGGATATTAAAGGGAAGTAAGTTTTCTCTTAAATGTTTAAAGGTAGTTATACTAATATTGAGGATGGCAATATGGGTAAGAGTACACCAATAATCAATCAAGATTATGGAACTAGCCTCTCAGATTCTAGAGACAATAACATCTAATCTTATACCATTTCCTTAGGAAAACCAATCTAAATTTCTTACTACAACTACTAATGAACTAGGTTCTTATTCAACTTCTTCTTCTTCTTCATTTTTTAACATGTTGAGTTTCTTTCTTATATGCTTAAACTTTCTTTCTCTTCTTCACTTACAATGTAATTTGTGACATGCATGATTTATATCATAAGATTAGGTGTTTTTACTTTGTTTAAACTATTTGTAGAAGATGCTAAGTCATCTACTTCAAATCCTCACCTTGATATGCCTTTATTAGAAGGGTTTATATCCTTATGTTAGTAAGGTATAACTATAAGATAGGCATACCATCTACATCATATCCTTATAGTATTTAGTTTTTGCTCTTTTAATATGTATGTTCCACTACTTCAACAATGTCAACAAGTTAAGGTTAAGACTTTGGTTCATAAGACTAGCATGTCATAAGAGCATTATACTGCTATTAGGAGGTTTTGTAGAATATAAGGACATATTTAAAGTCTTCTTCAATCAAGGTTTCCATAATATGGAACTGTTAATCATGTTGCAGGCACCAATCAAGAGACTTAAGCTTGTAAATTATAAACATTTTGCAACATATATAGTTTGGTCTTAGTTGCTTTATAATGCTTTTAGATAATCTTAACATGCATATTTAAATACAAGAGGAGGACAAGACATAATAAACAAACTTAATAGATAAGAAAAAGATAATTAAATGAGAGTAAGCACATATTGAGACTCAAATGATGAACTTGAGAAGGATGTAAAAAAAATTGAAAAATCTTATAAATGAGGAAACCAAGAGGCTAGATAGCTTCAATAGTAAATATTTTGATGTTGAACTCTTTTTCTTATTGTGATTGGTAAGCTCTTTATCATATTTCATCTTTGGATAAAGTGTGTCCCTACACTACCTTATTAGTTTTGGCTTTGATTTAAGAGTTCTAGTTTTACTTCTTATATTATCATGGCATTAGTCTTGAGTGAATTTTCATTTGTTAACTTCATTTATCTATCAAGATTATTTCTTTGGATGTGTGCTTTATGATGATTCTTAAAAAGATACTTAATATATGTTGTCTCTTACATGTAGCCACATGAACAAGCAGACTTAATTTTAACAACTAACATAATAACCATACAAATAGTCCTTGAGATGATATGAACAAATGTTTGAATTGTACAGGTTGTAAAATTACAAGGGATTTTATTACTTCTTATAGTATTGTTTGTGGAGTCCATAGGTTAATTCCTTTAAATGTTTATTTGTCAAATGTCCATCAAAAATAAAGATGATTATAAATGTGATGATAGAACTTCATAAAAAGTATTATGTTGAAAGATTTATAAAGTTTGAATTAGATCCCAAATGTATCCTCTAGAATAGGTTTAACTAAAAACATAATATTTAAAAATTATTCAAATTTTAACTTAATAAAAGCTCATTTAAGCTTACTTAATAAGATTTGAAATAACTTGAATTTAAGGTTTATAATATTAGCTTGTAAAAGTGATGTCATACAAAAATACAATGTTCAAATTTAATAATCAATGAAAATTATATAATTTTTACAATTTCTTATATATCTTTTAATTTTTTAAAATAAAATAATAATAATTTATTTTATAATTTACACTTATCAAATAAGATAATAACACATAAAAATTATAGTTAATAAATTAAAGAATCTTGATTCTATTCAAATGTATTATTTATTTATAAATATAAATTTAATCCTTTTCATTATAGCACCTTAAAATGGGAGAAATCAAATAAAAACTGTAAATTAGTAATTAATATGTGCAATTTTATATGTTTGTTAAAGTGACTTAATATTGATAATATTCGTATTTTAATTTAAAAAAATAATTGTCTTTGAAGATTAAGTAAATAAATAATAATTACGTCAAAAATACGTAATGAAAGATGAGTGGAGTCCAAAGTTACGTGGGTCCGAAATTGTAACCTTCCAAGTCAGGGCAGTCGGACTTCCTTTGAACTCGGGGCATCAACCCACCACACCACTCCCCTATCCTTACCCAAACATCTATTAATTATGCCCCCATCTCTAACAATCCATATAATAACAATAATAATTTTGAGATAATCATGCAAATGACTAATTTTTTATCATAAAAAAATAAATTTATATTAAACCTTGCAACGTTACTTTTACAAATATTTTCAAAAAATCTATCATTCTTATAATTTTTTTAAAAAAGATATTAATAAATTTGAAAATAGTCCTAATAATAATAATAATATATGTAATATATATATATATATATTCAAATATAATAACATCAAAAGGACAACGAAAATAATAAATCATAAGCAAGGTTTATAGTGTGGCAGCCACGTAATAGTGACCTTTCAGTTATCAGCAAAAGTTATTTAATGGTCCATCCTATGCTATAAGCTACCACTTAATATTAAAAACTATTCAAAAAAAATCTTAGTTTTTTTTAATAATATTAACAATTTATTACACTTTGTTTATTAAGATAGATGGATAAAAAAAATTTAATAAGTACAATAATTAAAAATAAATTTACTAGATATTAAAATGCATCATTTAAAATATAAGAAATGAAATGAAGTGTTTGTATGGGGGTAAAAAGTTATTTTTGTTGAAAGTTGAGTTGATTATAGTTTAGACGTAGCTCTCAGCTTAAGAATGTGAAAGCAGGCCAAAGCCATTGTGCTCTACCACAATTGTTTGTTCAGCACTTCTACTGACTATTTAATCTAAAATAGTAATTAAAAATGAAATAAGAAAAATTAAATTATTAATTTAACTCATAAAGTTGTATGAGTTTATATCTATCAAGAAGTAATGTCGAAAGTTATAAGCATTTATTTAATTCAATAGTAAAATAATATCTTATAATAACAATTATAAAATCATATAACTATCAAATGATAATTATAGGATGTATAAAATATTGTTTAGGTGCAATTTATTTAAGTTAATTTTTGAGGAATCATGAAAAACATTATGATAATAATACTATACATATTTTCATTATTAAAATTCCTGTAAAAAAAATATGTTTTCAGTATTATACATATAATGTAATTTTATAAATTAAAATGATTTGCAAGCATGTACTTCAGTATACAAGATATGTAGTTTTCTCATAATCATAGTTTAAATCCTAAATTTCTTTCATTAATATATTTTTAGAATTCATTAATCAACAAATAGCATATAAATATACATGTATGTATACATAAAAGGAGGTGGGATGAAACGACAATTGTTTTCTTTTTTTTAAATATGAATCGAACTATGTGGTTTTCCTGGTATGAAAAACTTAAGAACGAAAGCTTTATGCCAACCAAACAGTTACCCTACAAAGTACCATAAAAACTTGCACAAGAATTACACTAATATACAATTTTAAATCTTATTCATATAAAAATTTAAATTTAATTTTAATTATACATAAATAATTCATATAATATGAAATAATATAATTAACCCATAAAAATATAACTAAAATAATGAATAATATATGAATCCAATTATAAAGAATAATTAAGAAAATGGTACATCAAATTATAGGCATCAAATCAACAAAGAAAAGGGTCACCTAAGAATAAATCTGGAAAAAGATGTCAAGTTAAAAATAGTGTAAAAAAAACAAAACATTGTTCTGGTAGGCTGTAATTATCTAAACCTTGCTTTATTTTTCTTTCATATTCTACTTGTCAGCATCTTTACCATCCTTCATTTCCCGTATTTTCCTTCTTTTTCTTTTTCTTTTTCCTTTTTCTTTCTTTCTTTCTTTCTTTTTTTTCACTTTCTCACGTTGCTTGACAAGTAAAGAATAACAAATGTACTCCAAATGCAATCAATCACTCTAAGGACAAATATTCACAAAACATGATACCAAAGCACTTATTTATCATCCCAACCTCCCACTCTTTGCTCTACACTTCTACCCTTATATGCGTAGCTCCTCCACACATGGGCTTTCTTGATGGTTTGCCATCAGCCATCTATGCATCCTTCCCTGCTAGGACTTGCATCATTTTCGGGCCATTTATGATTAATTGTTGATGGATATGGATTGTGTGTATTTTGAAAGTGTAAACTTGTTGAGAAAAGACGTGGGTTTCATATTTTAGAATGGGATGAGATTATTCCGTTCATTGATTGATCTTTTTCTGCGAAGCGGAAATGCATATGATGAAAAGGAGAAAGGACTTGGTATGGCAATGTTTTGACCATGGAATTTAATGTTGCACCTAACGTAACTTCCTAAAGACAATTCTAACAAATGCCAGCAACCATGGCAAAGAGATCTTTATACCAGCATTGCAAATTTCAGGAATTACTATCATTCATATTCCATCGAAAATTACGTAAAACCCAAATGCGTACATCATTTATTTGCCTTCAACTTAATGCCATTCTCAAGTGTGATGAGGGTATTTAGTTTAGGATAGTTGATCATATTACTTAGTTAGAAAGTAAGATGATAAATTAAAAAGGGAAGAAGATCTGGCAATAAGAAGCTGGCTCAAATTTGCTTTATGAAAGAAGATCAAGAGAGGAATTAAGGGAGAAAAATGCCGCAAGAAGAAGACGAATCTCTAATCATCTACCTGAAGAAAGAGCTTGAAGCTTCTCTGATAAGGAATGATTCAATGGAGAAAGAGAATCAAGAGTTAAGACAAGAAGTGATTCGTCTAAAAGCACAGATAAGTTCTCTCAAAGCACATGATAATGAAAGGAAATCTATGCTCTGGAAGAAATTGCAGAATTCTAATGATAACACCATAAAACCTGATGCTGTTCATCAGAAACTATCAGATTCTGCCAAAATTCCAGATCAGAATGAACAACATTCAATTCCGGGGCCGATCCTGACAGTACCAGAACCACCCAGAAAGGAAAGGCAATTTCCAAGTCCACCGCCACCAAAGCTTACTTTGCTCGTCTCTCCTCCTTTCAAAGAAGCTTTCCAAAATAAACTGCCACCAAAAACTGCTCCACCACCTCCACCACTACCGTCCAAGGCGTTTATGGGATCCAAGTCGGTCCGCCGTGTGCCAGAAGTTGTGGAGTTTTATCGTCTGCTTACAAGAAAGAATACCAACCTGGAAAACAAAGGCAATTCTACGGCTTCTCCCGTAAATGCTTTCACACCCAACATGATTGGAGAAATTGAGAACCGTTCCTCTCATCTCTCTGCTGTAAGTATTACTCCCGAAATCCGGCAACTGGTTCAAGTATTTGAAGATTCATATTCGAACTCAGAAACTTTTGATTAAGGGATACGAGTTTCTCGCCATCTATACAAACAACCATTCATTCATTTGTAGTTGTTATAGTTGTTATTATTATTGTTGTTGTAATTTATGATAACTGGAACAGATCAAATCAGATGTGGAAAAACGAAAAGAGTTCATAAATCACTTGATAAAAGCAGTGGAATCAGCTGCATTTAAAGAAATATCAGAAGTGGAAGCATTTGTGAAATGGGTGGATGAAGAGCTGTCTTCCCTGGTGGATGAAAGAGCAGTATTGAAGCATTTCACACAATGGCCAGAACGAAAAGCAGATGCTATGAGAGAAGCTGCTTTCAACTACAAAGACCTGAAAAACCTTCATTCAGAAATCTCATCATTTCAAGACAATCCGAAAGAACCATTCAGCAAATCCTTGAAAAAGATGCAATCGTTGCAAGACAGGCGAGCAAGTACAAACATGATGGTTTTTCTTTAATGGAAACTTGTTGGTTTTTCTGCTACTGCCATATTCATTGACAGGATCTGGAAAATTTTTCTTCCTTTTCCCCTTACAGGTTGGAAACTAGTGTTAATAACGTAGAAAAATCCAGGGAAAGTACGATAAAGAGGTACAAAGATTGCCAGATTCCTTGGGATTGGTTGCTGGACACAGGATTGATCGGTCAGGTTGGTAATACTTGCCCTGACTTCACCCATAAACATGAGATTTCAACTAATGAAAGTTCCTTGCCAACCGACAATAATATTTTCACACAATTTTGATAAAATGATAGGTCTATATGGTAAATCATTGTTGAATCTAAGTCTTCCTTTCTTTTATTTGTAGTATTTTAGAAATTATGCCTATATTAGCCGACTTTTCTGGCACAAAACTCCAGCCAAATTCCAGGTTTCAATCAAAAGGAACCAACAAGCTTATTAGATATGAGAAGCGGGTCGTCCTCGGCTTCTTTTAGCTGATAAGTTCAACTTGCAGACATTTAAATTGCTGCAAAAGAATGCATTGAAAGAAAGAAAATGATTTTAACTAAGCAGCAAGCAAGTGACAATGCTGATATGATTACAGATGAAATTAAGTTCGCTGGGGCTGGCCAAGGAGTACATGAAAAGGATTATTAAAGAAGTGAAACTCAACGAGTCCTTTGAAGACAATCTCCTTCTTCAAGGAGCAAGATTTGCTTATAGAGTACATCAGGTAACAAGATTATATTTGTTCATCTTTGATCTTACGTGATAGAATATGTTTTCTACTCATCTTGCTAAGAAGCTATCAGAAAATTTCAGTTTGCAGGTGGGTTTGACATGGATACTGTAACTGTGTTTCAAGAACTGAAGAAGATTGGCATGACAACTCTCAAACAGTAGCTTGTGTTTCAATTTATACATACAAAACATGCATGAAAGGGAAAAGAAAGAAAGATTATTGAATGCTTGGAAAGCTATGGGCATAATATGTTGAATTAACTAGTCTAGAAAATTTTCTGGTGAAATTCCATGGAATTGCAGGGAGAGGAGAGGAGAGGAGAGGTTTCTTAAGTTATCAAGTTTGTATCACATACAAGTTTTGTTTTATATTTGTACCAACATTCAATATTTTACTGTTTATTAGATTGTAAATTAGCATCAATTCCTGCTAGACTTGTCAACTATTAAGAAAATAAATGTTCATATTTCATAATCATGATCTTTATGTGATGTTCTGATTTGACGATTATTCCCATAACATAACACAAAATAATATTCAATTATATAATTTTAAAATTATTTAATTATGCAACTTTATCTTTACACAGATTTAGAATCCTTTAGAAGAATATTAAAAATTGATTTTTGTTCATACTATCTCCAATATCTATAATCACTTCTCAACTTCTTTAATCCTTATTAAAAATAATCCTAAATATAAAAAATAAACTAAAATTTCATAATTATTTCAACTAACCCAAAATTTTTTCAAATCTTCTAGTTATGTTTTCAATTCATGAAATGATTAGAATTATCTCAGAAATTTAATTTCTCCATGACCTAAATTGCAGTGATGGCGGTGTTGTGATTTTTTTATGAATAAATTTTTACTCGTTTATTAATTGAATGGAATTATTTGAGTAACTTAATAAATAGAGTTTGAGTTAATAATCATTTATCCAAATTACTCCAAGTAATATAGTTGTCTCTATTTTTTATTTAATCTCATTTGATCATGGCATCAAATATATATACACCTAATCTAATATAATCTATATTCTTATGTTCTGATATTAATCATTTTGCTTTATTTTAGGCTCCTTTTATGGTAGTTTTATTCGATTTTTCAATCAAATTTGATAATAGTTTAGTTTAACTTCTTATTTTTCTAATTTTTAAGATTTAATGACATTATTATATATTTTTTCATTTTTATGTTTTATTTGAGAAGCTAAAAAATAGGAAAAAGCAACACAAAGGGAAGAGAAGAAAATAGTTGGAGTATGGTTCAAATTGAGTAAGAGGAAGCCAGCTGATAAGGAGGGAAAGGATTTTGATAAAACAAATGAAAAAAAAAAAAAAAGAAATCGGAATGAGATATTCATGAGGGGGTTGGTTAGGAACACGAGGAACAAGCAAGAGATTTTTTTGAAAAAAAAATAACTAGCAAATTTGGGAAGATGAATAAGAAGGCAGAAGAAAAGAAGGTCTCGGTTGAAGCTTCATTATTTTTGAAAATTTTGATTTGTTGATCAAATTGATTTCTTCTCCCTTCTTTGTTTTTTTGGATTGAAAATTTATATTTGATATTGATTTTGCTATAACGAGGAACTAATTATTCATTGTTTAAGATTGAGGGATTATTTGGGATAATACTTTATTGGTAAAATAAATGTTTAGCTTTATTGTTAATAAATTTAGGTTTAAACTTAAGTTTGTGAATGATTGACCATCTTTTATAGATTCTCTATTGTTGATTTATTAACATTGCTTGTTACTATTGTTATATTACTTGTTAAAGCTTCTAAAATTTTAATTTACAAGTTATTAGTTGTTATTACTTATACTTAAACTATTATTCCTTAAGTGAATTGATTTATGGTTTATTATCTTGGGATTTTGCTTTGTTTGTCTTTGTATTCAACAACTCATCTATTGTTACTCATTCATTTTTTTTCTTCGACATTTATTTGATTTATCATGTTTAATGTCTTATCATTTTTATCCATTTATGAGTTTTATCGATTAATGCTTGAAATTAAGGTTGTTTGTGTGGTTATGTTTTTGGAATTTTTCTTTTCAATCTTATATTTTTATTCTATGAATGGTTTATATTTTTATCTCAATTTTCTTGATGTTTTATTTTGTAATTCTAATTTGGATTTCTTTTGTTTTTCAATATATAACTATAATTAGTAAAGGAAATTATCTTTAGTTAGTTTTTGAGTTTCTTCTTTTTCCTGTGTTATTAAAATCCACTTTTTTTAGTTTAAGAATGTTGTCATGTAGGTCATAATGTCTCCAACGTTAACCAATTCTGGAACCAAATCCTGCTTCCTCCTTATTTAATAGTGAGGTTTCCAATATTGACATCATTTTTGATCCTTCCCAATAAGGAAGCAAAGTAAAAGTCAAGCAAGAAAGTCTATTAGCCCTCCTTCTCAAGCCAAACTTCATAGCATAACCAATATTCTAAAGTCATCTAGAGGGCCTACTCCATTGCAACAGAAAATTTCTCCTTCCTTATACCCTAAGCTTGTATTTGACTTTTTTCCTTTATGAATGCATTATGAATCTTATTTGTCATAAGCATACTACACACACACTTTCTTAGACCTAACCACCTTACATATTTTATGACTAGGTAACTTAGCTATCGAGTTGTTCGATGTTGTCCATTAGAACATTTATTGCTTTAGACCTACTTTTATCTTTTCTATATTTTACTACTAAATTTCTCACTTGTTTCCTATATAATCAAGAGATATATGTTTTTAGATTTATGGTTATGGGTCATCAATATGTTATTAATAGAGTTATCAATCTTAAATATTTCACTATTATATTTTTAGGAGCAATGGGTGGTTGTAACTTAAAGCAAATCTTGTGATAGATGACATTGGGGGACCACTTAAAGTGAAGAGCGAAATTTCTGAGAGGCTTCCTCGAGGAATGATATGGACCAACGAGAGGTCACAATTGGAGTCACCACTCGAATGGTTATGAAAAAATGGTTCAACTAACCCATATCATGAATGCTAGTTAAACCCTTTAAAGATTGAGTTCAGCTGGTAAAATATATTCGTTTGGAGTTTAATATTAAAATTTTATATATTAAGAAACTAATTATATTAAATAGGTGTATTCATAGGCATGAATAAAATCATCCAACATATAGCATGATAATAGTATAGCTTGATAGTAATAACATAAAATGGTCATAGTATGGGCAAGAGGAAATAAGGGTACATGCATGATCGAATAAAAATATATAAGTAAGGAAAACATAAAAATGGAATAATGGCATATTCTATTACAAAAAGGCTTCAATGATACATAAAATAGATGTTTAGCAACATCTCATCCATTCCAACAAGCAAATTGCCATCAAATTGTTGAAACTTTAGAGGTTGAAAATTTATTAACATCTTCATCATATAAATCCATTCCATGTATGGTTTCATATATGAATATAAAAGATATGTAAATGTCTTGACTTGCTCCTTGATAACTTTCTTAATTAGGTCTTCCAAGTAAATAATGGTTATTAGGTTATTGACAACTGCTTAAGTGTTATATATAGCATTTGTTGCTAAAGCACCCTTTTTTTCCTTGACTTATTAGGAGATCAGATGCTTTATCAATAATAGTTTTCCTAGTCATGTTTGCTAGCCTTGGAATTAAAGATGTAATTGTATTATCTGTTTTCTTAATCTTATTTATGAGCTCTTCCATTAGCTTGGTCAAGTTAGTAACTTATTTTTCTAATGAAGTAATGTTGATCACCATCATAGAGATAGTACCACTAGAATTGCTTGGAGAAATAACTTGATGGAGTAATTATAAAGTGAAGCTCTCACCTTGATTTCCTTCTTTATCATAAAACTTAATTAAGGATAAAGAACCAACTTCCTTTAACGCTTCAACTTTTGCTCTTAGGTTTGGTAAAGACATCACTTATTGAAAAAGAGTTGTTTGCTCATATAGCTCCTTGATTGACTTTATCTTCATCATAATATTGGGACTGTCATCAGTAGTTGACCCATTATATGTAATAAGATAAGAGTTTGAACTTGAGTAGCTCTTGGGCAAAGATTGTACTTCCTTGGTATCATTGAGTCGCTCTTCTTGGATACCATCAATGTTGAAGATTTGACTTTTGAAATAGAAGATGAGAGATAGAATGGTCTTACTAGGCATGCTAAAAATTTGTGTATGAAAAAATCCATAAACAAAAATATCAAATTAAAAATTAAGTAACAAATAAATTTTATTATGTTAAAGTAGAAATGCAATCTCTAATATTAAATTCTTGAACAAAGAATTTTAATCTTCTAATTCAAATCTCAAAAATAAGAACTTGATTCAATAATTTTTTAAAGCTTAATCTTAAATTAAACTTGATTTGGAGAAGAACATAATTCAAGGGCTTAAAAGCTTGATCTTGATCAAACTTCACCTTAAGGAAGAATACCTTGATGATCTTGATGAATGCTTTAATAAACTTGAAGAATACCTTAAGAACTTACAGATTTTTAAATCTTTGAATCTTGATTTTAACAAAGCTTTTGTTTGTTGTATAACTTTTGAATATATATAGAAGGAGAGAAACTTATTTATTTATAATGAATTGAGAAAAGTCTGATAAGACTGAATTTCTATTCTTTACACTTTTAAGTGGTTGGTTTATATATGATATATATCAAAATAATTACTACTTTATTTATTTTAAATTTAATATTTATTTGATTGATTATTAAAATAATTTAATTTTAGATAATGAATTAAATAATTTAATTGGTCTAAAAATTATTTATTTTATTATATTAAGATAATCATTTAATTATATCAAAATATTTATTTAATCAATCTATAAAATATATTTCATTTATTAGATTAAAATAATTACTTAATCTTGTAATTATATATATATATATATATATATATATAATATATTCAATTAATTAAAAATTTATTTATGTACGCTGATTTTATTCAATATTATATCTTTAAAATATTATATAAAATGATAAACTATTAATAACTAATATATAACACCTAAAAATTATGAAAGTAACTATTAATTTCTAAACTAACTAACAATTACAAAGAATTAAATAATGGATGAAAGCATTCAAAGTGGTGGTTTGATATCTAAAATATTTTTTAATTTTTTATTAATTAATTGAATTTTTTAAATAATTTTTTAATTTTACAATTTTTTAAAAAAATTAATATTAAAAAAGTTAAACAACAATTTTATATCATGGTGTTAATTTGATAGATTATTAGTAGGAAAGGAGGTTTATAGGTAGGGGTGTGTAAAAATATCTGAAAATCAAAAAAATTAATTGAATCGATGATATTTGATAATTTTGGTTAGATTTTTGTGTTTTCAATTTTTGTATCAGTTATATTTTTAAATTTTTAATTTTTGATTCAATTCAAAATATTGAATAACAGAATAAATCAAATAAATTATAAAATTAAAGTATAAAATAATGTTATTTTATACAGTATTCAAAATGATATCATTTTATATCAATTATACGATTTAAAATTTTGATTTTTAGTTTATTTGATTTGGTTCAGTTATTATGTATTCAATTTCATTTTATTTTGGTTTGATTTATTTGATTTTTTGATTAATTAATTTTGGTTTGGTTTATTCGATTTTTGGTTAATTTTGGTTTGGTTTGATTTTATAGTTTCGATTTTCAATTTATTTGATTCAGTTCAAATTTTTCACAAAAATTAGTCGAACAAATATATGTGTTAGACTCATTATTTTGATGGTTATATTTCACAAAATCAATTTAAGTTATTTTCTTTTAAAATGTTGAAATTGATAATGGTACGAGTATACGAAATCACGTACAGGTGTACCAATACTATATTTTACTTGGTACGGGCATACAGTTGACCGTACCAACACCGTTTTATTTGACTTGTAAAAATGTATTCAGTACAAGCGTATCGGTTTGAGTATGACCGTACCATATTTTACGTATTAGCTCGTATGATCTCACGGACTAATTGTACCACATGCCAAAACTTACCGAAAGCTTCATGCAAATGTACTAAGTGTTACATCCGCGTTTGACCCCCTAGGAGTTTTAGTAGTTTTGTATGCATGATTGGATGTATACGTGTATGTATACATGTGTTGCTTGTGTATGTGCCGTGTATTCTGTGATTGTATGTACGTCATGATGACGTCTTAGATGTGTATTTCATGTGTGTTTGGTTGTGCATGATGGCATGCATGTGTGGGATGTGTTTGAGGTATTTTAGGAGGCCGAGGAGTGTGTTTGAGTGGGAAAGGAGGAGTTTGGGGAGTGGTACGGGCGTACGGGGAGGCTGTACGGCCGTACGATACAGGGGAGTTGAGGAGTTTAGGGCTCCTGCTTGGCGTACGGGCGTACCAAGGGATGGTACGGGCGTACGTCAACTCGCAGGAAATCAGGTTTGTCAGGAGAGCTCACAGGTTTTAGGGCGTACGGGCGTACCATGAGGCGGTACGGCCGTACCGTAACTCGCAGGAGTTATGTTTCTCAGGCTTTTTAAGTTGGTACGGGCGTACGGATGGTGGTACGGGCGTACGCGACTTAAAATGGGCTTTTTAGCAGCTGAAACATAAGCCTTTTCTTATGTTTCTTCTTCCCTTAAACCTCTTAAACGTCCCTAAACCTTTCTAAACACCCGGAGAGGAGGTTCTAGACTTCGAGACAGGGCGAGAGCTAGAAGCTAAGGCTAGAGCAGGTTAGCGTGGTGATCGAGGGTGAGAGTTGGCAAGCTTCTGTCTTCAGGTTTGTGCTAGTTTGTGCTAGATGTTATATTGTTTGTGCTCGGAAATGTGTGTTATTGCTAGCGTTGCTTTGTTTGAGCTAGAGGTTGATTGTTTTAGTGGTTCGATGGCTCTGTAAGCCTAGAACTGATGCTTGGGGATTGAATTCCCGATGACTATGCTTGTGCATGCTTGTGGTGCGTGTGATTGTGATTATTGGATGTTTACTTTATAGGTTTGTTATTTGGCATGTGAATGCATATTGACTGATTGCATAGCATCTCATGTGAGGGGGCGAAATAAGGGTGGCGATATGAACGGTACAAGAGGTACCAATTGATATTAAAGGGGTACTGCCCTACAGGTACGAGAAGTGCCGGTATTGATCAATATGGTGAAGGGGTGAGTACTGCCCTACAGGTGCGAGAAGTGCCGGTATTGATCAATATGGTGAAGGGGTAAG
>CANYBF010202379.1:0-14108 GCA_948192965.1 Dalechampia spathulata
TGCCAACCCTGCAACACTTCAATACACAATCCTAAGCACAAATACAAGCCGTCCCTCATTCGACCGAGAAGACACGCTTCCCAACAAGGCGACGACACACAAGCAAACCTATAAATACATGCATACACATTCATTGCCACATTAATACACATATACTCAGTATACCTTCATACCCATACCAAGACATTCACATATACCAATACATTCACCTATACACATTCACATACATCCCTAGGTACATATATACGTATAACTCCTAGGGTCTCTATCATGGGTGTAACAATGCAAGTCTGTATTCTGCAATTACAGTAATATAAAATGTTGAAACCATAAGTAGGAATTTATTTTCAACTGAAAATTAAACTTAATAGCCTTGTAATTGAGAAGAAACATAATTGACCATGTTATTATATTTGAATAAATTGAGAAGAAACTCACATCTTGATAATCTTTTTAGCAACCGTAATATTATATAGTTTATGACATCACCTTTTGATTGAATAGAATCTACTCATTGCAAGTTGTGGAACTCGAAATAAATGATTCCAATTTATCACAGCTTTGGATCTGAACCACTTTCAAGGAAGGACAATCTAGCAAGTTGGCATTGCAAAAACTGATCAATTGTGGAAGATTTTTAAGCTTTAATAACTCTAATTTAGGAAAGAAAATATTGTCCATTGGCTCTTCTGATAATGCAACTATTATCTCTTTCATAGACTTCTTGTCACGTATCTCAAGATTTTTAAGTTGAGTAAAACTATGAAGTATATAAGACGTAAAGAGATGGTTCAAATTTTCACAACCATCAACGATCAAGGTTGTTAACTTTTGAATGCAATAGGATTACTGGATGAACTGTTTGCTCCATATGGTCTCCACTTGAATGTTAATTAATTGTAACTCTTCCAACTGTGATAATATAATCTGCATATACAAAACTTTTAAGGCTTAATTGAATTATAATGCTGTTACCTTTTTTCCCGATTGTAAGTTATAAAACTCACACATCTGATTCCAAATGATGCAAACCAAACTAATTTTAATCTCATTATTCCAATAAATTTATTATAAAGTAGAAGTTAGCTTAATATGTAAATTTGATTTTATAAATTTTTTAAAAAAGAAACAATTCATGCATACCTTTGTATTGAAAAGTGCCAGTGGAATTTGAGTTTCATTTGCCGATACAATTTCTGAAGAAGTTGCACTCGTTGTTGTTGTTGTCGATAACGCCTTTAACAGTGAGTTAAAACTCATCAGTCGTGGTAGATTTTCTATACTCAATTTCCATAATTGTCTTAACTCAATTTCTTATGAATTATCACCAGTTTCTTTTACAACAATCTCCTCCATTATTCTGCAACTGCTTACATAGATTTCTCATAAATTCACAAGGCGTCTAACCATTGAGAATGATACAAGATTATTCAATCTATCACAGTTTCTCACATTCAACTTTCTTAAGCTCCCAAAAGCTTCTGCCTTGATTGCACCACCGCATATCTTCTCCAAGCTAATCAAGTAATCGAGAGTCAATGACTCCAGCTTGGAGAAGGCAACATGAGAAGAATACGTACTCCTATCATCCATGATATATTGAATATTCGGGCTATTTTGAACATGGAGATGCTTCATCTCAGGAAAACCTTGGCCATCTAAATCGTATAGGATACATCTGACACTCTTCATGTCATCCAAATATACATCTTCAGCTCTCTTCAACAAACCTTTAACCCTCCTCAACTGAATGCTTGTATCAGTATGCAGTTTCAAGGTTTTTGAAGTCTCATATTTGCCAGACCAGCTCCATTTCTCCCCTATAAAGATCTTAAATACATCCAGCTTTTCAAACAATATGCCATCAGGCCATAGCTTTGCATCAATGACTTGCATTTCTAGTACCGCCAGGTTTGGCAAAAGCTTCAGTTCACCCAAGTTTGCATTGTTACTTGTACTAGTATGTCCTTCCTCCTCCCACTGAACAAAGCTGTCTCCCATATATAACTCCTCAAATCGGGTCAAACTTGATAAGACACCTGTAGGAATCGCTTCAAGTTTTTGGCATCGATATAAATCTAAAACTTGCAAACAAATCAAATTCTCTACTCGTTTTGGTAGTTGACCGATACTAGAACCAACAAGGCTGAGAACTTGCAACTTCTTTAGCACTCCTATAGCAGCTATGTCTTCCAAATCACAGTAATCTAGACATAATGTTTGAAGGTTCTCAAGATCTTGAAGTGACGACGGCAGCACTGGTGACAAATGCACTTCTGTTAAATCCATAAGTTTTAGTTCTTTCATTCTGTCGAAAAAGCTATCCGGGACTCTAATTGAGGCATCAATGTTATAAAATAAAAAAGAGTGGAGATTTGGGCATTCAAAAACTTCAGGAAACTTGGGGATCTTTTTGCAATCAGGTAAGGAGACTATAATGGACTCTTTGAATTTGTATTCCTTCGGCCATTCTTCTAATTTTATTCCATATAGTACACTGAAAACACAATGATCCTTGATTGCTACTAAAAGTGCAAAACCATGAATAACATCATGCATTTGGACATGGTCTTCGTCTCTGCCTTCCATTAACAAACAACACCTTTTGAGATGATTGACTACTTTCATTAATCTCTGTCTTGTTGTTTTTAATGTACTGTATTGTTTAAATAAGCCCAACCCTATACTATATTTTAGCAAGTCTTTCAAAAGAATGAAATGGGGTCTAAGTTGTCCATAAAGGAGGAATAAGGACTTTTCCTCGGGTGCCAAAAAGTTGTAACTCACCTCCAGGGCCTTGTAAGTACTCTGTTGACTTCCCTCATTGTCAAATCTTTTCAACATTTCCAAGGCATCGTTCCATTCAAAAACCTCTTTGCTCTTCAATGAGGAAGCAACTGCTACAATGAGAATGGGCAAACTTGCACATTTCTTGGCTATGTCATTAGCACGGATTGTAAGTAATCTTGAAAGTCTCCCACTGTCTTCTGAAATAGGTTTTAAGCCTCTTGATCATTTAAAATTTTGAGCCAAAAATCTTTTTGCACATCCATCTTCAAGAAGGCATCTTGGTCTCTGGAAGTCATCAATATCTTGCAACATTTGTGATCATTCCCATAAGGAATGCCCATCTCTTCGAATTTAACGACTTCCCATATATCATCGAGAATTACTAGAATTTTTTCCTCTGCTTGAATTCTGTTAGTCAAGCGAGCTGCTCGTACATCAATGGATTCAGCGTCAATCTTAAAATCTAACTTCTCTGCAATTTCTTGTTGAATACTTCTCACATCTACTCGGTGAGTTACAGTTACCATAACCACTGATTTAAACATGCCCTCTTCCTTGAATCGAAAAGCAACCTCTTTTACAAGAGTGGCTTTGCCGATGCCACTCATTCCATACACCCCAATTAGATTGATATCAGCATCCTTTACAGCGTCCATGATATTCTCCAAAATAGAGGTCCTTGATTGGAATGCCTCAAAACCTCTGACAGGCCTTATAACCTGAGTAGTGCTGCGGTGTGAAACTCTCCTGAATTTTCCTTCTCCTTGGGTTTGAACAGCGACCTGTGTGTGCTTGAATTTTCTGCTGAGCTTGCAGCGTGTCTTCAAATTAGGACACCATCCATTGAAGCACCTGGTTTTTGCTCTATCTTCTTCATCTTTGGCAATTTGTTCGGCCTGTTCAACAACTCCATCCACACTAGTCAACCACACTAATCATCCACTGGTAAATGTAATTAGTGAAAGCATAACTACGAAATTTGAACATCACACCATGCATAAGAATCTAGATAGATGCATGTTTAACTGCTTGCATATTGTACAGGAAGAGTATCAAAATGCACAGAATTAACTTGTTTTTGGATTTTCTAAGTGGAGATGAATATGATGAGCATCTCGAAAGTAATATAATAGAGAAAAGTATCAAAGTAAAATATGGTGGGTGCCTGCAAAAACACAAGAAAAAGGGGCACTGCAATTTTTGATTAAAAAAAAAACAACGAAAAGTCAGTAAAAGCAGCTGGCGTATGCGGTTTATACGCGTACCCTCTGCCTATAAATAGGCAAAGGCAGCAGAGACTTAAACCATCCCAAATCCTAACCTAAAAACACGAGAGAAAAGAGAACAGAGGAGAGGAAAAATAATAGAGGGTATTTTTATAACTCCTATTATTTATTTCTTTAATAATATTCTTTGATCTTTTATCCGTGGTTTTTACCCTAATTTGTTTAGGGGTTTTCCACGTAAAATCTGTGTGTTCTATTTTTATTTTCTCAAATTTTAGTTGTGATCCTGCTTTATCCAGTTCATATTTTTCAATAAAAAGTGATACATCGCAAAGTTCTCCACTATTTTCCGATTACTGAAAGCCTACAAAGAGGTGCTATGAACATCCTACAGGCTTGGAAATTGTTTTGGCATCAACGCCCATCATTTGCATCTGACCCTATAAGTGTTAGCTTTGGATTCGCTTGTGACATGAGTTTATCATATGGTATTTGGCATGCTGTGCTTCTTATTTATAATTTGTTATATGTGTCCGGAGCATGCTTTTAGCCTTCAAGGATTTATGGATAACTAAGAAGCATAAATTCCCCTCAATGAAAAATCTCAAGGGATATAAAACAGATAATCGAATGGTTATCTAAAATGGTTTAAAACAACTAAATTTAATTATAACAAATTATTAAACTATGATAAATTAATAAATATAAGAAATGGAAAGGGAAAGGGTGTTATTAATACCCTGAAACTTGCAATTAATATTTGTTATTGTTGATTTTTAAAAATGCTGGATTACTAATTTATAATTTAAATTAAAAGGAAATAAAAATTGGTTATATATTGATATATAAATAATTTATATCGAAATACATATTGTTGAAATCATAAATATATATGTTATTAGTTTGATATATTTATTGGAAATATAAATTATGTAATTTATTTAAATTCAAAAATATGTATTTTGATAGATCACTGGAATAGTTCATGGTTAATGTGTACAAACGATAATATAATTTAAGTAAATGTGAAATATTAAGATTATTAAATACAGATAAATAATAAATATGTCACCATGTGACTAAATTTGTGGTAATGGTTAATGATGATGGGGGTGTATAATTGGTTAAGAAAATGTAAGCTTCCTAGTATTTTTAGAAATGACGAAGTTGAAAAATATGTAATTTTATACATATTTTCGTAAATATTTATATAAATATTTCAATTCGTTAACATTCGTCTATAATATAAAATCTTTCAACATAAACTCTTCAAGGATATTGAAAAATGGTGAAGATTGGATTAGAATGGACACGTAGTCCATGGAAGGAGAAACATGGAGTACTTTATAGTTCTTTTGACCACAAGTGCGTGAATAATAAGGAACTTGAGATGATAATTTATAAGAAAATATAACTAGTTTGAAAGCCTGCAATCAAAGGAATTTTTTTTATTGATAATTTATTATTTTCTTAATTTCTAAATTAAATTTTAATCATCTATTAGTTTTAAATATTTTAAAATCAAAATTAAATCAGATCAAATAATAATATAACAATGCATAATTAATAATGCAATTTTAAAAACCAAATAGAGAATGATATTTTTTATCACATATTTTTTAATTTGATTAGAAAATTTTAATTCTATTATATTAAATAATAAATTTATATAAATTATAAATTCATCCATATAGCTTATCTTCAAACTAAATAAATTTATATTAAAATATACAATTAAAATATTAATTAGACTAATTATGAAAATGAGTAAATAAATGTAAACAAATGCAGGAACAACTAAAACATTTCATGTAAAAATAAAAAAAAATTCTAAATAACATAATAAAAAATTACATCAATATATTATAATTTTTCACTTGTTACTTTTATTAGGCTCTTTTTTTTTTATCTTTATTCACTGGGCTAATAAGTGAAATAATATGAAATGGTTAATAAGTGAAATAATAATATTAAACCCCTTCTTAGGGCTTTAATATATGATGATTTTTTTCCAATGTGATATCCATTTAGATCAATTGAAATCAACTAAGATAAAAATTTAAAAAAATTTCAAAATTTTCAAAATTAAGAAGTCAATGTATGAAAATAAACTAAAATAAAGACATTTATAAATTTTAAATGTGATGTGTAAATTTTTTTGTTTAAAATTTTATTTTGAAATAAACATGTAAAATTCATAAATGAATTTATTTATGATTTTTAAATGTTTATTTTCTTAAGAAAATAGAATAAAAGTTTGTATATAAGAGGTATAAAAATTATGATAAGATTGACAAATATATATATATATATATATATATATATATATATATATAATATATCAAAATTGCATATATTCAATGATAAATTAGTTGATATATATTTGATTATCTAGGTATTAATAAATATATTATATGAGAATTTTAAGATTATTCAAACATTATAATTAAATATATAACATAATGATAATTATATTATATATTTCAATATATCACATTAAATCTAACCTTAGAATATTGCAATTGAAGTTGGCAGATTATCTGAAATTAATGTAATATTGTTTGAAATAGTTGAATTTTAAAAAGCAACAGAAAAATATTACGAAATATTTTTTAAAAAGTCGGAGATATGAAATATTTTCAGTAAAAATGTCATGAAAATTAAAAATATTGATAGGAAAATTGAATATAATATGAAAAATAAATACTACGTTTGTCACAGTTACGTTAACATGAAATGGTACAAAAATATTCTTCTATAAACATGATATTAAAAAAATTAATGAAAAAATCTATGTTAATGGAAATAATTACATATAATTAATTAAATTGAATATAAAATATATACAAATAAGTTATATTAAATTTTATATCTAGGATTTTATTATATTTACTATTATTAATTACATCAACTTGACATTTAAATTCATGTTTTTATGGTTTAAATATCAATTAAAATAAATATTTATTATATTAATTGTGATTTACTATAAAGATCATAAAAAAATGTTAAAAACCATAATAATTGTATATTAAATTGATTAAAACATGAAAAAAGTAAAAAGTAATAAAATTAAAAATATAATTAACAATATGATTATTAAAATTTACCATGGAGGAACAGAGACTCTGGTATTACTACACCCCCCTCTACAAGAATTCTCAAGTCTTGCAAATACATGTGAAATTCACCCTTTTAAACATGACAACATCCATTAATGAAAGCTGTAACCATCTCCCCACCAGCTTTGAACAAACCACGTCATTTTAATGATCAAAAGTAAACACCATTTTGATTCTCATCATTCTTGCACACAAGTCTGTAGATTCTGCAATTACAAGAATATGATTAGCAGGAGAATTAATTATTAAGTTCGATTTCATTTGAAAGCCACACTATCAGTCAACTATATGCACCAGTAGTTCAAATAGTTGGGAAGTTTAATAATTAACTGAATTTCAAAAGTTCGTTTTTGTTTGGGATAATTATAATTTACCTCCTAAAATTAAAATTAAAATTAGGTTATAATTATATTTTAAGTAAAAACCAGTTTTGACAAAATTTCCCCACTACACCAATCATAATTAAAATCAATTTTTGACAATATCAGTAAATGAATAATTTGTTAATTTAATTAAATTATTTTTATTTTGTTAAATTATTTGTGCAAGTCTATTAAAAACCTTCTTATTAAAAGAAAATAAAATTTTATTTTAATTAATTATTTAATGATATTGAAATAAATGTCTATTGAAAATGAATATTAAGTTACTTTATCAAGGGTCTAAACAAATTAAAAATAAATCATAATTTGATCTTTGATTTTTATTAAAATTATATTTAAAAATCATCAACTAATAATTAATTAATAAATTTATTTTTCCCATCAAAATTTTAATAAAATATTTTTCAAACACACTTAAATAAATAATATTAATAAAAAAATAAATTTTTATTAATAAAAACACCACAATAATAAAAATTAATTAATTAGTTATTCATTTATTTATATTAAAAATAAATCATATTAAAAGTTTATTTTAATTTAAATTGGAATAAGGATATAATTTAAATTAAATTGAAGTTTATTTTTGTGCTGAGAAACTTTTGATGAATTCAAAATCAAAAGTGTTTTCAAGTACTCTGTTGACTTCCCTCATTATCAAATCTTTTCAATATTTCCAAGGGGTCTTTCCATTCAAAACCCTCTTGACATTTCTTGGCTATGTCACTAGCTACGGATTGTAAGGAATCTTGAAAGTCTCCCAATGTCTTCTGAATTAGGTTCCATGCCTCTTCATCATTCAAAATTTCGAGCCGAAAATCTTTTTGCACATCCATCTTTAAGAAGGCATCTTGGTCTCTGAAAGTCGATCAATATCTTGCAACATTTGTGGTCATTCCCATAAGGAATGCCCTTCTCTTCGTTCTTAACCACTTGCCATATGTCATCCAGAATTACTAGAATTTTTTCCTCTTGCTTGGATTCTGTTAGTCAAGCGAGCTGCCCGTACATCAATGGATTCAACTTCTATCTTGAAATTCAACTTCCAATTTCTTGTTGAATACTTTTCACATCTACTCAGTGAGTTACAGTTACCATAACCACTGATTTAAATATGCACATCAGCATCCTTTAAAGCGCCCATGATATTCTCCAAAATAGAGGTCCTTGGGTTTGAACTGTGTCTGCTTCTTGGCTTTTCTGCTGAGCTTGTTGCGTGTCTTCAAACTAAGACACCATCCATTGAAGCACCTGGTTTTCATCTTTGCAAGTTTTTCGGCCTGTTCAACAACTCCATCCACACTAGTCAACCATGCGAGAACATTTGGATAAATTTCGTCTTCGTTTCTTTTAGCCTCATCCACGTCAATGTGCACTCTTTGTTTTGCAAATTTGAGCTTCTGAGCCTCATGTTTCAGATGGTTAATGTTGGTGTGGTAGTTGAACACATAACCAATTTGGTGGCAACTGGAGCAATGCAAAATTCGGTAACTTTGGATATAATAGAAATCACAAGATCAGAGACCATCTTACGTAAACATCGATTGATCCCTCCTCCTGTATATATATATTTTACTTTCATTTTTATGTTGCTTATTGAAATAAAAAAAACTAATGTAATTTTTTGTATTTATTTAATATAACTATAACTAAAAATTTAGTGCTTAATTTAAAAAAATCGTATATATTTTCAAAAAATAGAGTTTAGATTGAAATAGATTTCTTTTTCCATTAAAAGTTAGCAATTAAAATGAAATAAAATTCTTGTTTTCTTGATATATAAGTTATCATTGACAAACAGGTATTTGAACCATGACCTAACAATTGGAATTCATGATAAAAAAAATATCGAGTTAAGGAATAGAATAGGTCATAACCGGGACACGTCTCTAAGCTTAACGGTGGTGGTGCGACGAAAGCGACATGACGAGCTAAAATACCCTGGATAAACCTATCAGACACTCAAGCAATATACTATAACAGGCAATTCCAAGACTGATATATATATATAAAACCTGTTATGGTTCTTACAAATAAGTAAGTGCGTACATACAACCACCAAAAGCTATACAATAATTACATAACTATTGCCACACTAGCTACACAGCCAAAAAGGAGTCGGAGTATGCCTCAAAAGTCTCGTCCCAAGGCGAGATCAGTTTGTCTCAGCTGACGACCTCTAATCCTTCTCTGCACGCTCACCCAAGGGCTCTAAACCTACGTTCATCAAATGACAAACGCTGAGATAAACTCAGTGGTGCTAGAAACATAGATAAACAGTCATATATCACATAGCAACCATGCATCCCATGCAATGCAAATGCAATTGCTCCTGGCAATCTCCCTCATCGTCCTTTCACGCATTCACTCTTATTTTCCTGTAATTGTGCACATTCCTTTTGCACATATTGGGTCCCAATAGGTACCGGTACTTATCTCCCGTAGGAGGCCATATAACTGTGGAGTGCTCTGCACTCAATCCTACTGTAGGTCTCAAGACTCATCTCCCTTCTCGAGAGGCTTCTTATCTAATGATTCCTGTAGGAATCCCATTCTCATTGTTGACCCAGTATGCCCAGAGCTAAGCTCTGCCCTTGTTACTCACTTTCTTTTCTCTCCTTCTCCATTCATCGTTCATCTCCATACATGTCAATATGTCATGACAAAGAATTCATCGTATATATAAAATCTTGGACCAATCATATAAACAAGCAAAGGAAACATCAATCCAAGCATCAGAATAATAAGCATCCACATAGCACACATTAAAGAATAGGATACGAAGTGGAAATACAAGCCTAGACTTGGTACAAGTCTTAAGGCAACAGAAATAAGCCAAAGGTGGCAAAAGATACAACGCTAGCACAAACCTGACAATCAACCTACTTCTGGTGTAAGCCTATAATCCGGTCTCTCCTAGTCTCTAGCTTTTATGCCTCGTTCTCATATGTTCGGAAGGCTTAGGTACGCTAGGTGGAATATTTGACAGGGTTTATGAAGGGTTTTAACTTAAACAAAAGGAAAGAAATTAAGAAAATATGTCATGTCCTAACCCTTAAAAAGTCAAACTTAAGTCACATACGACCGTACGAAACTTAGTACGCCCATACCGAGCCAAAGCTTCTGATGCACACAATCTCCTGTGAGCAATGGTACGCCCGTACATACTCAATCTTACTGACAAACCCAAATTCCTGCGAGTTTGCATCCGGGCGTACCACCCTTTGGTACGCCCCGTACGCCCTCCAGGACCTAAAATCCCTGTAGTTCCCTTGTCTCGTATGACCGTACGACTAAGCCGTACGCCTATACCACTCCCTAAAATCCCATACTATGCCTATTAGCACTCCTACTCTCCCGGGTACCTGTTACAACCATCCTTGCTAAGCCTAATAACACTTCAAACATATACCTCAACCTCCTATACTCGCCGTCCCTCATCCAACCGAGAAGACACGCTTCTCAATAAGGCTACGACATATAATAAGGCAAATAAATACACGTATTCCAATTCATATCAACACATATAAACACAAACACAAAACCACCAATATACATTCATCCACATTCATACACATAACATACATGCCTAACTCCTAGGGTCTCTAATATGGATGTAACAGAACAAAACCATCTTTTCTTGTTCGTGCCCGAGTTCCTCCATTATCATTTTCAACCATACTACTTCTTTACTAGCTTGTGTAGCTACTACATATTCTACTTTTGTTGTTGAAGTTACCACAACTGACTGCAGTTTTGATACCCAGCTTACAGCTCCGCCAGTAAGTGTGAACACATACCCTGTTGTGGATTTGCTTCTATCAAGATCACCTGCATAATTTAAGTCAACATATCCTCTGACAATAAAGTCTGATCCCCCATAACACATAGCGACATCTGAGGTCCCCTTAATGTATCTTAAGATCCTCTTCACTGCATTCCAGTGCTCTCTACCAGGATTCGCCATATACCGACTCACTACTCCCACTGCATGTGCAATGTCTGATCGTGTACAAATCATCACAAACATTAAACTTCCCACTGCTGATGCATACGGTACTCGAGACATTTCCATCCTTCCTTCATTGCTAGTACACATACTGGAGGATAATTTAAAACTATCAGGAAGTGGGGTAGAAATTGGCTTACAGTCTTGCATGTTGAAGTGTTGCAAAACCTTTTTCAAATAATTTTTCTGAGAAAGCCAAATCTTCCTGTTGCTTCTATCTCGGTGAATTTGCATCCCTAGAATCTTGTTTGCTGGTCCCAAGTCCTTCATTTCAAATTCCCTAGCCAACTGTGCCTTCAATTCTTCAATATGATCTTTGTTAGGGCCTGCTACCAACATATCATCAACATACAACAGTAAGATAATGAAATCACTACCAAACCTCTTGAAATATGCATAAGGGTCTGAATTCGGAGGGTCTAAATTCAGTCTGTTGTATCCAAGGCTCATGATGAAGGAATCAAATCTCTTATACCAACACCTCGGCACCTGCTTTAAACTGTATAGAGATTTGTTCAACCTGTAAACCAAGTTCTGTTTCCCTTTTTCTTCAAAACCTTATGGCTGGAGCATATAAATTTCTTCTTCAAGATCTCCATGAAGAAAAGCTGTTTTCATATCTAGCTATTCTAGATGTAAGTCAAATGTAGTACACATTTCCAGAACTACCCGAACAGTTATCAGTCGAACCACAGGAGAAAATATTTCATTGAAGTCAATCCCCTCTTTCTGAGCATAACCTTTCACCACCAATCTAGCACGAAACCGCTTCACTTGATCATCACTGTTTCTTTTGATCTTAAAAATCCATTTGTTACCAATGGTCTTTCTTCCTTGTGGTAGTGTCACAAGCTCCCAAGTCTTGTTCTTGTGCAAAGCTTCCATTTCCTCTTGCATTGCTGCTATCCACCGAGCTGCATCTGAACTACTCATTACTTCTTGGAGAGTTGATGGCTCCCCTTCCTCAGTTAAAAGATAGTATGCAATATTACTATCCATAACATAATCATCATGCCAGGATGGTACAGATTTTACACGTTTTCCCTTTCCAAGTTCTACCTCTTCAGACTGGGTTGACTCTTCTACCTCGTGCTCTGGTGCTGCTTCAGAAGAATCTTTTTCTGTAGACTTCTTTTCCACATGTACAGCTGTAGTTTCTGAACTTTCTTTTAAAGTGCTATCATCTTCTCCCTTCAATTTATCTTCCAAGAAGATAACATCCCTGCTGACTATGACCTTGTGGGCAGTGGGATCCCACAGGCGATATCCCTTTACACCATCAGCATACCTCAAAAATAAACACTTCCTGGATTTCGGATCCAACTTCGTAGTTTCTTGGGCATTGTACATCACGTACACCAGACTTTCAAATATATGGAGGTTTGAATAATCAACTGACTTCCCAGTCCACATCTTCATTGGTGTCTCCAATTCAATTGCTGTAGATGGAGACCGATTGATTACATAACAAGCGGTGTTGACTGCTTCTACCCAAAATGCCTTATCTAGACTTGCAGCTCCCAACATTGCTCTTGTTCTTTCTAACAGAGTTCTGTTCATCCGCTCTACCACTCCATTTTATTATGGAGTATACACCGTAATGAACTGCCTTTTGATGCCTTCCTGCTTACAAAAGCTATCAAACTCATTCCTAGTATATTCTCCTCCATTATCTGTCCTCAAACACTTGATCTTATTGCTTGAATCAAGTTCAACCCGCGCTTTGTAAGATTTGAAGGTTGCAAACACATCTCCCTTACTTTTGAAAGTATACACCCAACATCTCCTGGAGTAATCATCGATGAAGGACACAAAGTACTTTGCTCCTCCTAGTGACGAAACCGGTGCTTGCCATACATCAGAGTGAACCAATTCAAGAATGTTTTTGCTTCTAGAATTTGATGTATTAAACTTTAATCGATGCTGCTTGCTTGTAATACAATGCTCATAAAAGGGTAATGTCACCTTTGTGAGACCCGGAAGTAGATCTTTCTCAGTAAGAATCTTCATTCCCTGTTCAGATATATGTAAGAGTAGGGCATCCCGGACGCGGGAGCTCTGCACGCTGTTCGACGTTAAATGTCGTGGTGCTTGCTCTCAATGACGTATCTCATTTTAATTTTGAAAACAACGCGTTGAGTTTATTAATGGAGTCGCCACCTAGTTGTTTTTGTCAATTCAATTGAACGACTAGACAACCAGGAAATAAAACCCGGGCCTTCCTGTATTGGAAAGCGGCCTGAATTTCTTTAGAGAATGGGTTCGGGATTTCAAATTTATTCGTATTCCATCTTATTATATTTACTTTGTTTAATTTTAAAGAAAGCTCCTAAGCACACAATTAGGTTCCAGTTTGTTTAGCATACACTTACATGACATAGGGCATACGAGGAAGCATATCACGTGTTATGGAAAGCATAAAGAAAGCATAAAGTGTAGAAAATTAAATGCAGAAAATAAAAATGTGGGCAAATACAACCCACCCAAAAGAAAGCAAATAAATAAACAAAAATAAAGCAGTTTGGGTATTTAGTACAACCCAACCAAAAATAAAAGTAATAAAAACACTAATTTTGGG
>CANYBF010202594.1:0-10121 GCA_948192965.1 Dalechampia spathulata
CCTTTTTATTTCTTTATTTACTATTGTATTATTATTACTTTTTTTTAAATATCTTTAATTATGGCATAATTAATGTCCTGGTCCCATATGTCTTACATACATCCAAAAAGAATTATATCCTTTGTCTCACACCAATAATATCTTACAAAACTTCAAAAAAACTCATTAATATTCATCAAGTCATTTGTCTTTTTCTTAATAATAATTTCACAAACTTCCAAATCCTTTAATTATCATCTATCCATAATAATTCATTTACCATTTCATAATATTATTATTTTCTAATTAATTATTTAACTTAATATCTCATAACAACTTCATTAATCATATTTTAATCCATACTTAATCAAATTTACCTTTTTATCACTTATATCATATTAACTTTAAAAATCACCTTTTTACCTTATATTATCAAATTTACTCAAATTCTAACTTAAACTTTTTAATCATACTTAACTTAATCATTTAATTCATAATTCTTAAATCATATCTACTAAGATTATATTTAACCATCCAGTCATCAATTTTACTTAACTTAATACTTAACTTATATCATCTTCTTAGCTTTTTACCTTGTATTTTTACCTTAATCAACTTAAACATGTTTTAAACTTACCATCCATTAGTTATCTTGCTTAGGATGTTTCTGCCATATCATAAAAATCATCATACAACTCACACATACACCACAATCCACTAGTTTAATCCATATTTACATCCTAAATCAACTATACTATGAAATTTAAAACCAAAACTACTAAATTCATGACATATACCATTTGGCCATATGAAGAACAAACTCAATATAATTTGGCCAACCTCTTAAACTACACAAAAATGCATGGATCATGAAGATAATTCATCAAACTAAGCTCACCTTAAGCTAAACCATAAAAATTCCAACTCAAACTTGATTTTTACTTGTTTATCCCACGAATCTATGTAGATCTTAACACTTCCACTTCCTTAAGCTTGATATCCACCTTAAATCAACATACATATACTTTAAAGAGTTAGATCTACCCATAAAATAAGTCAAACATAAAGAAAAGGTTACAGTTTGCTTGATATTACATGAATCTTACTAATTTCAGCCTTGAATTTAGCAAAGATGAAGAAAGTGTTTTGGCTAACACTTAAAAGAAGGAAAAACAAGATGATTTCTATTGGAACTTGAAGGATATTCCTAATACTAGCTTGAACATGAAGATTTTGTAACAAAAGAGAAGAAGAAGCTTGCAATTTTATGATTCAAAGAAGAAATACATGCATTCCTTTATGAAAACCAAGAGAAATGGATGGATCTTCACTAAACCTTGAACCTTACTTGCTGAACTTGTTTAAAACTTGAAGTGTGTAGAAATTAAGAAGAGGAAAATTTGGACTTTTGGTGTTTAAGTGAAAGAAGTAGAAAAACTTAAGCAAAATGAAAAAGAAAATGAAAAAGATAAGATGAAAAAGTGGATGGAAATGATATATTTCGGCCAGATGGGAAATCAAATGAATAATTGAGGGAAATGAGGTCCAAATGAGAGAAAAATTTGGTTGGTTGCATTTCATTTGGACAAAGTTCCATTTTAGTCCCTAAACAACACCAAACTACCCTTTTTAGCCCCTAAACTTAATTATTTTCTTATATTTATTTTTAATCCTCCAATTATAACTTAAATTTTATTTTATACACTTAAAATATACTCTAATACTTCTATTTTAATTTCAATTACCATCCATCAAGTCTCCAAATGAATTAAATTAATATTCCTACATTCTCTCTCCATCCACTAACACCATTCCCAAACTACTTTTCTATTTCCTATGCACTTTTACAATTACCAATCCCACTTCCATTTTAATATTCTAATTTATTCTATTACCATATATATTTATTTATTTACCATCTTACATAACACTAATTATCCCATTTTCCTAATTATGACATCATTTAAATCAATAATGACATCATTATGACTTCATAATTAAAAATACTAATTATACATATCTAATATTTAAAATTATTATACGCTCCTACTAATACATTATTAACTCATAATTACTCATTTTCTAAGAAAAATCAATTTAATTTCACTTGCTTACATCATGCTTACATCATCATTACTTAATGATGACATCATAAATAATTTTTAATTCAAATTTTCTAAAATTCGTATATATCTAATTTAAGTTAACACAAACACTTTGAGCATAGTCAATTAATCAAATTAAATGTTTTTAACATTGAAAACATTGATTTAGTATTGTTTAAGGGTCATTTCAGTGGTTTCGGTAAAATTTTCAATTTCATCTTTTGAGCTATAAACTTTAATCTTATCATATGCTTATCATCATAATGATAATTCACATCATTTTCATATCAATAACATATACAACATAACATTTCAAGTAATTTCATGAATGCAACGTGTGTGCTCTTTTTAGGATGTGACAATATGAGTATGATTAGTGTACATTACAAAAAAAGCATGTTTAGCGATGGATATTGCCATTGCTAAATCGATCACCAAAAGGCTTAGTAACGGTTTAGCAATGAAAAATGAGCTGTCACTATATCAATTGTTGCTAAAATGGAGGCGATAGAATAACAACAGATGAAGATAAAACAAAGACTGTCATTAAATGGTGATGAAATTGAAACAAAAAATATTCCATCTTTATTTCAAGATGGATTGAAACGGATAAGTACCATCTCTAAATAGTGATGGTACCAGTTCGTCACTATATGGAGACGAAACATTTCCGTTTCTATCTGTCACTACATAGTGATAACAATTGGCCATCTTTATCCGTCGCTAACTAGCTATGACTTTTATTTCATCTCAATCTATTGCTGTTTAGTGACGGTGCACGTTTTGTCACAAGTAGTCTCTTCCGTTGCTATTTTATCACAATTTTTAAAATTTATTTTTTTATAATAATTATTTAATTATAATTATTAATTTAGAAAAATGAAATAAAAATTAGATATACATAAAATCTAAAATAATATAACTTGAAAATGATATTATTGATAAAAATTTTTAATTTTTAATTATTAATATAATATTAATTATTTTAAATTATGTAAAATTTGAAAACATTTTCTCTGTAATTTAAAATATTCATTGTTTAATACCTGTTAAAATAACACTTCTATAATATAGTTATCCACATTAATAATTTGCATGAAATCCATCACAATAATAAAAGTTTAAATCATTGTAATTTGTTTGATAACAATTAAAAAGTGAATGAATGTATGAAATAAGAAGAAATATACTATGATAGGTTAGTAGGATTGTCATTAAGTAGAGGATCAGTACAGTCTGGATGCAATGCTAGATTTGATGGGGCAACTGTCGTATCATCATGATCTAGACTAGCATGCAGTGGTTAGAAGGTGGATGGCTGAAGATCAACACCCTATTATCGCAAATGCTGATGCATACCTATTAGGGTGTCTTCAACTATCACTTGAAATTGTATGATAGCAGCATCAAGGATAATATTTAGTTGCTGTTGAAGCTTTGCCTTTATGTCGATGCGCATTGAAGTCTATGATGGGTCACAGGCATCTAAGGCAATTGAACTTGAATTGCAGTAACTGTTAGCCTGTGACCCAAAACTGTAAAATCATCCCTTAGAATTCCACCTACTACCTCTAAGTATATACAAAAGTCATCTTGGCTATTAGCACTTTGCGATGCCTCATGCCTCAATCGAGTAACACAATCCTAATAAAATTTCAAACATTTGATATTTACTATATTGTGGTATGTAAATGTAAAGTAAAATGCTAGCATATAATATACTTACATTAATTTGACGTGACCTCTCATCAATAAAGTTGATCTGATCATGCTTTCATGTATGTGTATACAAGAAAAGTTCATGAGGGGTCAACTCCCTACCCTTATTTTAAATCATCTATAAATAAAATATATTAGATGATAAAATAAGATGTTCAATATAATTTCAAATGTTTGGAAAAGAAATTTTTACCAAATCTGTCACATCCACACACGTAGCATATTGCCTTGCTTATATGTATGATGAATGTTAATTAATATGTGTGGGAGACTGATATTATAATATGGAAATATGTGATATATGAATATGATGTGGAAAGTGAATGACGTGTTATTTAATATGTGTTATGATATCGATATGATAATAATTGGTGAAATTATTGAATAGTGAATGATGCGATAATATATGGGTATAACATCGAGGTTAATATTTGGTAAATGTGCGGATATTATTTTCATACGTGTTATATATATGGATTTCTAAAGAATATTTAATATATATATATATATATATATATATATATATACGTGTGCTTGATTAAGAAATTTTGTTTATATGTGTGAGTGTACATGTAATTATATGTGAATATGTACATGTATATGTAAGCTTATGTACATGATTTTAAGTGATGGTTAAAATGTATGTATATGTAAATATAGGAAGCTAAAATAATATTTATGCATGTATAATGATGTGTATATATTGCATATGTATCGTGTATATACATCATATAAATGAAAGATATTTTATTTTACCATATTATTATATTATATTATATTATATTATATTATATATATATATATATATATGTTAAGTTAGTGGAATTTGGTTGCGTGCGTGTATGTGCATGAAGGAATGGTGGAACTCATTCCACTAAAATAAAATCATAAGGAGACTTAAGAAAACTACTTATTTTCTTCTTTCCTCTCCATTTCAACCCCACCATAACATCCATTTCCCCTCATCCTCTTTGTTTTACCGCAACACTCTTCTTTTTCTCCTTATCTTCTCAACCGATCCTTACCTAACCCTTCATACATATGTATTTTTCTTTGAAATCTAAGCTTTAGAAGACCCAACCATGTGAGTAAATGAAGCTTCTTGAAGATTGGTGGACATAGTGAAGATGGGAAGCTTCTAGCGCGATCTAGCTATTTTTCCTTACTTGTTTGTTTTATTCTTTGACTTGTAGTGGTTCAAATTTTATTGTGGCATATTTGAAATATTTAAAGAAGTTTATTGTAAGGTGAGTTTATGTTTGAATGATATGTATGAGTCTTCTTATGTATTTCATGTTCAAAAAGGAAAGATGTTGCTACGGAGGATTTATTTTGTTGCTTCTATATTGTTGCTGTTGTAAGTTATTTTGCGATGAGAAGTGGACTTGCGATCGTGTGTGTAACGTGTATGTTGTGTATGTGTAAATAAATTGAGTGTTGTATTTTATGAACATTTTGCATGCTTGAATGGGTGTATGAATCCACATGATAATTACTTCAGAATACAATGAATTAAGTTACCGTGGTTTGAAGTATACTATGTGGTAATGCATGATATTAGGATTATATGATCATAAGTTAAGAGATTGTTCTATGCGCATGCTTAATTGTCTGTCTTTTACTATCTAAGAAAGAATTTGTTATTGTTACCTAAAATGGTTTGTATTATGTATGTTATAGGAAAAGGTAGGTTGCGACATGTGTTGTTTAAACTACACTTAGACCATATTTTGTCTGTTTAAGGAGGTAGATGTGAGCTTGCGATAACTTGTTAATTGAAGGCTCTAATGGTTGAAATTTTAGGTGTGTGATGGGTCTTTATAAATCTCTTTAAACATATTTTGTTATGGTATCAAATTTGTTTTGGTTTGAAATTGTTTGCTTACTCAAAAGGTGCTCAGAAGGAAGCGGTTCCATAAGGGACCGAGAATGAAACATAATGAACAACCTATTTGAATGTTTAATTTACTTGCCTTAATGATTGAGTATGTGGATGTGTGATATATGTATGAAAAGATTTCTGAATCTACTTTTTGATGGTCTAAAGATTGCCCTTTTTGGAATTGGTTTGTTTGACTAAAATGAACATGAAAGACAGACTATTTTTACGATGAATATGATATGTGGTAGTGTGATATTTTTATTTATGCTTGTGAATTGAATATCTTAATAAATAATTTTATAAAGTTTATTAAACCTATTTTATAATAATACCAAGTTTATTTAATTAGGAATTTAAATGATTTATGAAAAATAAAATTAAAAGAGGCTATTTCTTAAAGATTAAAAAGAAAATATTTTAAATGAATTTCCAAATTAGCAACTTTAATTAACTATCTTAATAAATGAATTAATATGTGTATAATATATCATTAGAAAGCTTTTTAAGTATACTTTATTATGATATCAAATTTATTTTAATTCAATAATATTTTCATTTAATAATAAAGGAAAACAATAAATTGGTTTTGGAATTTATTAAAAAGTAATTTTATATAAGATTTTAAAGTAACATAGGTATTAATTATTTAAATGAATGGATATCTATATGTATGATATACCGTTTAAAAGCTTATCAAATCTAGTTTTCAATAATATAAAATTATGTTATTTCAATATCGTATATTTCATATTTTGGCTTGTGTGACACGATAGCTAATATGGATAGTAATTGCATTTTGAATACTATTATAATTTCTTTAATTGATATTATGTTTTAGTATGTGAATTGACTTGGTATGCATAAATGATTGTTATACAGTGGTGTGTGTGTGTGTGTGTGTATATATATATATATATATATATAAATTAAAAAGTGATTACTAAAGTGTGAATTATGAATGATTAATAATTGTATTCAATCTTTTTATTAAATATGGACATTGTATTATAATTTAGGTGGTTTTGAGGATAGTCAATGCATACCAGCAGGCAATTTCAACAAAGGGAAAGTGATCGCAGGTTTGTGCTAGTATTCCTTGATCATTAAATGATATATAAAGGAACATTGTTTATAATATAATGCAATGTCATTAAATGATTATCCATAACATTATATTATACACATTCATTATTTCATAATCATGAATGCATCATCATATCAAGCATAACATAGCATATCATGGAGATATAAGGAAGGAGGAAAATGAGCAAAAGTGAGGAAATATTTAATTGAAGAGTATTGGGATATAAAATGGATTTCCATGGGAAATCAAATAAAAATGAAATGAGTTCCTATTTATTGAACCACAAAAATGAAAGACCCAGTACGAAAATGTGCACAATTGAAAAAGGGGCCTATGAAATGAAAATGGCAAAGGAAAAGCAGAGGGAGGGTGCAATTCATGAATTGCATTCTCAAAGGCATATTTCATTGTATTTAACATTTATTGATAAATTAACATGTCAAAATGTTATAACTGTTATCATACTGTGAACAATTATGAATGAATAATGATTATATAATAAAGTTCACAGGTAAACAACAAAAGGTGGTTACATGTGATAATGTTATGCGGTTAATGGTATATTTTATTACAGAATGGAATTCATGCTGAAACATTTTGATTATGTTGAAATGATGATTTTATGATATTATGTGAATCTTATATTGTTTATGATTATTTGTTTTACTAGCACCACTAAGTTTTATACTCAACATTTATCAATTGATGAACATAGGCATTAATGACATAGGAGAGCACGAGATATAGTAGTGTCAACAACAGGTCCCTAAGATAGTGATTTTGGGTAGAGGACTAAAACTCTAGGGCAGACTCCTATTCCTCAGTTCTCGTATGACTTACTCTTTTGTACTGTTGATAGTAAAAATAGTTATAATATATATAAACTACTATGTTTTACATCCTACGATGTAAATATAATGATACCACTAGGGATGTCCCTAAGTAAATAAAGTAATGTTTGCATGTTTTGACCGTTTTAATATATGGAAGCATAAATGCTTGTCTTATGATATAATCCTATTAAATAGGTTTACAAAATGTTTACAGGTGGTGCATTGTTATACGTATTTTACATCATTTTAATATATGGAAGTTGGTAATCATGCTAGGGAGCATGTTACATCATTGGAGGTGTGACAAAATCCCTCTCATGTCCAAACATAGTCTTGGAACCACAAATATGGGTAAAAAGCCCTAGACCATATGCATGAATGCGTTTATTACTTGAGGCTTTGGTACTCTATGCCTATGTACATGGCGGACTCCAATAATGTTGCCAGCTAGCCCAAGTGGCCTCAAAAAAATAAATAGGTCAATCTCCTTTGATCTTAATCTTATTTAGCATATCTCTATACTTATTAGACATGATATATAAAAGTTATGTTGATTTAATATAAATTATAATTATAGTATATTTTACTAAAATTTATTGAAAATTAAATTCATATGAGTATATTACTATGAAAAGACTTTAGTCCTCCAAGCCTGGTAGATGACTTCATAAAAAAATAGCTCCTTATCCTAGTAAAAATATTTTTAGAAAAGCAACATGCAATTTATAATTAGTATACGATGATATAATTTGAATGACTCATTTACTAAATCTATTACCTGAAACTCCTTCCAATATAAATGAACAATCATGAGTGGTACTGCTATCCATGAAGTGCCCTTTGGGATAAGCTTCTGTGTAAAAATCTCTTTGATCCTGGTGGAGCATTGGTATTATAGCTCTAAGCTTGAATGAACAAATATATTTTTAATAAGAAATGGTAGATAAAAAGTGAATATCATATAATATTAACAAATAAAAGTTAAGGTAACATACATCCCACTAGCAATATAACACCGTAAACAATGTTATGGAGCATGAGGAACACATACTGAACATGAAGGTCTAACATTTATTGCTAAAGAAGATAAAGATGTAGATAGAGGTGTACGTAACATAAAATCTATAACTCCCCTATGTATGAAGTGGTGGTAAAGATAGAGGTACCAGTAAGATAGATAAAGGTGATGATGAGGTAGATGTAGGTATCGGTGAGATAGATAAAGGTGTCACTGTAGTAGCTAGAGGTGTCGCTATAGATGTACCAGCTATATGCAATGTTGGTGTCCCTGGTAGTGATGTGTCTACATCGCTTGCCATAGTTGAACTTAATGTTGGCAGCATATAACTATGAGGACAATGCTTATCCATACGTCCAAGCCTTCAACCCATATCTGGATAATAATTTTTAAATTTAACACATGCATTATGAATATAACACACATGGTAATATGAAGAAAGATAGACATAAAGCATGATAAATAATAAATAAAGAAATAATAAAAAGATAAATTCATATATTTGTATGATATTACATTATAAGTACATAACATTACCCATTATTCACTACCATTACTTTTAATATTTTTGAGTTTGTCTAACCCATCAGTAGATTCTATACTGATAATGTCATCTTCATCTATATCATCATCTTCACCATCACTTATATCTATTAACTCTCCATTTGGATCATTCAAATAATTAATATAGTGATGTGATGAGTCATCAATTGTAATAATTTCATGATCACCATGACATCTTCTTGGAATGCAACCGTGTTTATATTTTTTACTCTAATATATCCACTTGAGATCTTGGTTTAACTTTGCAAATAGCACACCAATCAACCTTATCTCTATACAAACTTGGGTATAACATATAACATACTTGCATTGCTTATGTTACAAGTATAAAAGGCTCGTACTTATTAAAGTGTCTTTGAAAATTCACATCAATAAGCTTGAATTTATTATGAACCTTTATACTGATGTTTGGAGTGAACTTTTTAAATATTTCTATCATAAGTCACTTATTTCCTATTTTAATATGTCTTTTAATTAATTATCTATATAACCTTACCATTTGTTATCACCATAAGTTATTATACATTAATTTAATAACGTATAACACCTCCATTATAAAGTGTCAATAACTTATAAAACATTTACCATAACTTCTTCTTAAAACAATCTCACTTTAATTATATAAAACTCTTAATCTTAAATACAAACTCCTTAATCTTGATTTAACCTTTAATTCACTTAAAGTTTCAATCAAATTTCCAACGCCAAATTCAAACCAATAGCAAATCAAATTCGGCCCTTAAAACATTTCAAATTTCGGTTTTGACCATAACACTAACCATGAATTTCTTTTACCAGCAACCATTTAAATCTCATGAAATACCACTCAATAATTCGGCTGCCAAGAACATCTCCATGTCGTTAACACATCCAAATGCAACACGCAACACATCCATTTCATTAATGTCCATATATGATTCAATTCATCAAAATAATC
>CANYBF010202656.1:0-14019 GCA_948192965.1 Dalechampia spathulata
CGGAATACAAATAAAATTGAAATCCCGAACCCAACTCTGAAGAAATTCGGGCTGCTTTCCAACACAGGAAGGCTCGGGTTTAATTTCTCGGTTCATTCTTATCACTCAATCGAGCTGGTAAAATGGATCGGGTGGCAACTCTATAGCACTTCTCGATGCGGTCTCTCTAGGTCCTGCAGGTTAACCATGGTTTCAGTCATTCGAGAGCAAGCACCACGGCATCTAACGCCGAACAGCGTGCAGTACTCCCATGTCCGGGATGTGCTACTCCTCACACTTGCAATAGGGAAGATGTCCCTCTTATAACTGGTTTTTAGATTGCTGCCATTAGAGAACCTAAATCCTACTCGTACCAACCAAGTCCTGCTGCAGAGAAGATGATGCAAATGATGAACTTTATGCTTGGTAAAGTTTTAGGTTGGTACCAGTAGGGTCCGGTAGATTTTGACATCCCTATAGCCATGTTGGAAGAAAGGTACTGCATTGGGTTTGATCCTTACACCTCAGACAAGCCAGAGGAATGCAAGATAATCATCTTCATCCAATGAGAGACACAATACGACCATCCCTCTGAGTTGCCTAATTTGGATGACTTCTTTGATCAACAGTTCACCATTTTTAGTGATGTATGTGACCTGTCAGCCTTGACAGTAATAGAGAAGACTACTGCTGCTTTCACCATCAGCTCTGATGATGCTTTTTAGATCTTTAGTGATGTTGCTGATCTCACCACTAGCCGCCTAGAGCCAAAAATCACTACAGTTGCTACACTGGGGGCCAAGCTGCAGAACTTAGACATGGAGGACTTGCTGCTGCCAAAGGTCTATGAAGACATTGCTACTCTAGTGGATAGAACCTTTGAGGAGCTATTGTATGAGGACCCTGATGTCCTAATTTCTATTTTATTTGATATAATGCAATAAAGAATAACTTTATTTATGTTTGAGATGTGTATTCTGATGGCATTGTGCATGAGCATGAGCATTACATGAGCATTTTTGATATTAACACATCATGCATTGAAAATGTTAACATTAACACAGATAAAAAGCCATGTCTACTTTAGATTGCATCAAACTTCACCTTTGAAGAGAGAACAAAAATAATAAGCACATTGAAAAAGCATATAAACACTTTTACTCTAGGCTATGAAGACATTCCAGGTGTCGATAAAACTATTACGGAACACAAAATTCTGACCAAGCCTGGGTTCAATCTAATTAAGTAGAAACTATGACGCCTCCAACCAGAATGGGCTCAGAAGGTCAAGGAAGATGTCTAAAAGCTGTTGGATGCCAAATTCCTTAAAGTGGATGACTACATAGAATGGTTGGCCAATATGGTTCCACTTCCCAAGAAAGATGATAAGGTCAGAGTCTATGTAGACTACATGGATCTGAATAAACCATCCTCAAAGGATGACTTACCTTTACCTCATATCGACGTGCTAATCGATAGTGCAGCTGCTAGCACTATGTATTTCTTCACTAATGGATTTTCAAGGTACAACCAGATCCTGATGGTAATTACAGATAAGGTAAAGACAGCTTTCATCATAGAATGGGGGACCTACTGCTACAAGGTCATGCCCTTTGGCTTGAAGAACACAGGTGCTACCTACCAACGAGCTGCAATAACCTTGTTGCATGATTTGATCCATAAGGAGGTCGAAGTCTATGTGGATGATATGATGGTGAAGTCTCCTACTAGAGAAGATCATCTAGCTGCTCTTGATAGATTTCTCACACGCATTAAGAAATATGGACTCAGTATATCATTGAGATGCTTATCCCTATAACTGAGATCAAAGTTAGGGGATTCTTAGGATAGCTCCTATATATCAGTAGATTCATCACTAAGCTCACTACCATGTATGAGCCTATCTTCAAGCTTTTAAGGAATAATTAGCCTATGGTTTGGGATGAGAATTGTCAGTTTGCATTTAAGAGGGTGAAGCATTACCTCTCCAACCCATCAATTCTGCAACCTCCTTGCCTATAATGGCTTAAGAGAATGAAGCCAGAGTCGAGCATGTTGTCTACTACTTGAGTAAGAAGCTACTGGTGATTGAATGCAAATATAGCACTGTTGAGAAGCTATGCGTGGCTATGGTCTGGGTCACCAAGAAACTCAAACACTACTTCCAGTCATACCAAGTTCAAGTAATCTCCAAGGTTGACCCAATGAAGTACTTGTATGCAGCTCCTTCACTGGTAGGGAAACTCTCCAGGTGGTTGATCCTATTATCAGAGTTTGATGTGTAGTACATCATAGCCAAGGTGATCAAAGGTAGAGCAATTGCCAAATTCTTAGCATCCAAGCCAATGGATGACTCTGAGACTTTTGAGCTGGGCTTCCCAGAAGAGCACTTAGGGGAAGTTGATGTCCAAAAATGGTAGTTTCACTTCAACCGCATAATCAATAGAAGAGGTACAGGTATAAGAGTTATGCTAATCACTCCTAAAGGCAAACTCATTATGCTTTCAAAGCGGTTAAGCTTTCCAGTCACCAATAATATGGTTGAGTATGAAGCATGTCTATTTGGGCTAGAAGCATTGCTAATGATCGGTGCCTGAGATATACATATATTTAGTGATTTGATGCTTGTCATTCACCAATTCACGGTCAAGTGGGATGTTAAAGAAGAAAGGCTCAAGCCTTACGCTAAATACATGAATCTCATGGTTTGTAATTTCAGCTCATGCCAATTCATTCACATGCCACATGAAGAAAATCATATGGCCAATGCTTTAGCCACACTGTCTTTATTTTGTGAGCGACCGTAGAGTCAAGTTCAATCTGTATTCATCTAGCAATCAAGAATTCCTTACTATGAGGGAGAATAAGTTATGGTACTAGATCAGTCAGACAAGATTCCATGGTATGTAGATATCATGAACTTTCTAAAAATCAGTGCCTATCTAGAAGAAGCCAACAAGACTGATAAGCTAGCCCTACATAGACTAGCAGCCAACTTTACCTAGCATCAGGGTGTTCTCTATAGAATAATAGTAGATGGTCTACAACTTTGGTGCATATCAAGGAAGGAGATTGCATCAGTCATGGAAACGGTACACGCTGGTGTATATGGGTCCCACATGAATGGATTCATGCTTTACAAGAAAATCCTACATCATGGATATTTCTGGCTCACCATGGAGACAGACTGCATACAATTTGTACAAAGATGTCATGAGTGTCAGATTCACTAGGATCTGGGTCATGTGCCACTAGTCAAATTGCAGAATTTGACAACGCCTTGGCCATTCCCAGCTTGGGGAACTGACATCATGGGTGAGATTCATCCTAACGCATCCAATGGGCATCGATACATAGTAGTGGCTATTGACTACTTCTCTAAGTGGGTAGAAGCTAAATCCTACAATAAACTGGGGGTAAAACAGTTTACCAAGTTTATAGAGAAGAATCTAATATGCCGATATGGGATACCACATCACTTGGTATCTGATAATGGAGTGCAGTTCCAAGGCTAAGTGGTTGACTTGCTAGAATGATGTGGGATCGAGAACAACTGATCCTCTCCATACCGCCCTCAATCTAATGGGCCAGTCGAAGTGGCCAACAAGATGATCAAGCGTATCTTAGCCAAGATAGTACAGACTTACAGAGATTGGCATGATTAATTGCCATTTGCCTTATGGGGTTACAGAACCACTGTAAGGAGTCCCATGGGTGCCACCCCCTACTCTCTAGTTTACGAGATAGAAGCCATATTACCAATTAAAGTAGAGCTGAAATCACTTTGTGTCATTCTGGAATCTCAGTTACCAAAAGCTGAGAGGAAAAGGGCCAGGTATGAACAGTTACTATTGATGAAAAATGGCTAAAGGCTCTCTATCACTTACAACTTTACAAGAAGCACATGGTAAATGCATTCAATAGAAAGGTCAAGCCTGTTGCCATATAGGAAGGTGATTTAGTTCTGAAGAAAGTCAGACTAGCTATCCATGACCCTCATGGAAAATTCAAACCAAATTGGGAAGGTCCATTCCTAATCAAAAAGATCCTCTCCAAAGTCGTTGTTCGCATTTCAAACTTGGTGGGCAATGAATTCTCAGAACCCATCAACCTTGACTGACTGAAGAAGTATTTTGTCTAGAGCAAAGGGTAAAAGAAAAACAAAATAAAAAGGAAAAGCTTAGTTAGCTAAAAACCTACAGAGGTAGTTCACGCAAAAGTTAAGGCAAAAAAAAAGAAAAATCCTTGCTCGATGAGTTGAAAATCTACTTCTACAACTCATGCAAAAGTTAGAGCTCTTAAAAGCAAAAGGAGAACATTAAAAATAGTTGATAAAAAATCTCACACGAGATTGGTCAACAATATGGGTTAAGTCTGATGCATATCGAAGAATCTCTGTGTTGATTTTAACATTTTTCATGTAAATGTTTTAATCTCATTAATGCAAATGGAATGCTTGTTCATAAACTTAGCCATAAGTAATACAAATTTCAAACACAAAGCATTGTTTTTCTTTATTACATGTGATTTTGTTACTTAACAACTTCTTGCAGCACAGGATTCAGGTGTAGCGCAACACCCACAACTTATACTCCTCATCCATAGCAAATCTAGCTCCAAGGATCTCTAGCAGTGTGATCTTGCAGTGAGGCCAGGTCCTATCCACATGCTCCAAGAAGCAAGACACTAACTGCCCTCCTTCAAACTCTGTCAACTGAAGGATAGTCTGCCTATAACCATACTGGTGATAGATTCTGGCAGGACTATAGTGCGTGCAGTGCCTAAATCCTGGCAGTGGGATATAATCTATGTAAGTCCTCAGAGTTACGTGCTGTATGTGCCACCAAGGGCAAGTTCACCTGATCTCGCTCTCAGGTTGACTTCCCATCCACTCAACCAAACCGTCGAATGTCAACACTTTTGCCTTACTGAAGGAAAAGCCCCTCTGCATGTGGCTATGAGGTACGTATCTCTGTAAATCACCCGCTGGCGGTGCAAGAATTCCCAGCTTCTCTTGAAGCCAAACCTGAAAAATAAAATAAAATAAAATAAAAGCTCACTGAGTTTAAAACCTTGCAAAAGGCTGCTTAAGCAAAAATTAGAGCAACTTGCTGATCTGAAAACCCAAGGGGTCAGTTCAGGAAAAGTTAGGGTCTGAAGTAAAACTAGTAGCCTGATGAGTCAAAATCCTTCAAGAAGAAAAATCATGCAAAAATTAAGGCAGTAGCATAAATGTTTCTAAGTTGAAAACCTGCAAAGGCAACTTAGAATTCTTAGCTGCAGTAGAAGCGGACTACCATTGAAGTGCCCAAACAGTCCCCTCTTCACTTTATCTAGTTTGAGGATCATCTCTGCTATGATCATAGGAAAAGGGGTCTGACCCTCTATCATTTGATCCACTATAGGCACGTTCAACAAATCTCCATGACCAGATGGATTGACAAACAGGAATTGCACCAGTAATCCAAATCCAATTACCCTCATCCATGACAAGGCATCCATAGATTTTTGGCTACACAACCAAAAAATAGCAGCAATGTTTGCAAAACCCTCTATAGTCAAAAGGAACCTTGTGGTGGTCAAGTTGATGTCGAAGGCCCTTATCAGGTACAATTCTGCTTCTCCAGTTGGCGGACGCCTCGCCAACATCGTCGACATCTCGTAAGTAACTCCGAGGATGGTAGTAAACTCCTCATACATCGAACATAGCCCTACATGTCCAAACTAGAAGACATGGGCCACCGGATCCAAGAACTGCACAACAACATGCAGGAAAACATTATTGATTATGACTTGCTAGAAAGTCTTCAAATACTGAAATCTAATCTTGCTAAGTCAGTTCCACTCATTATTGCCTCATCGACGGGAGAGAGCATGAAAAACAGATAGCGATTGTTGAGTCATTATTTATCTAATTTCTACATAGAAGAGTAAATGAGTTATGTTTCAATAGTGGAGCATAAAATATATGATATTTATAGCAATAAGCAACTTTGGATTCCACTAATAAATCCAAAAGATACAAAGTTTAAGCCTTTAGCTATTTTCAAAGTTTGTACACTACAGCCCTAATGTACTAGGCCCATATGCCAGACTGTAACACACCACTTTATTTTAATATAGAAACTACAGAGTTCTGACATAATGCATATAGGAATCAAATATCATGTCTTCTCTAAGCACTATCATCACCTGATTGGTCTTTATCCAGACTAGGACTATTCGGGACCTCAATGTTGTAGTGCTTTAGATGTGCTATGAGTTGGGCTATCTCTCTGCCCATCTATTCAGTCATCTGAGCATAGCGATCACGCTCCTCTCGCTCCAAGTGCGTGCTCATTTACAAACATAAGCATATAGGCATATAAGTCATGCATCCATGCATTTCCATTACACATGCATTCTCAACAGGTACTCACTTGAACGCTCAATATCTCAGAGGTATGATGCCATCGCATCACAAAGCACCTGCGCAAGTCAAATACATGTAAGGCTACTGAAGCCAGAAGAATATAAAAACACATATACTCATATGGGTGGTGTTTGATGGATAGAACTCAATCTCATCCCTCATCGACATCGGGAAGGATGTCTCGTATGGGTGACCAGTCTCATCATACGTATAAATCAATGGGTTCTACGGCCATATCAGTTGGCCTTCCATAAATTCTATCGGGCGCTCATATCCAGGAGGCACTTCTAGAGTATTAGACATTGATATTAGAGGAGTCGCACTGCCATGAGCTTCATGAGATCTTTTTGAGGCACCGCTACCTCGAGAACTACCAACGGCAGTGAATGACGTCCACCTCTGCCCCAGAAAATATTAGGTCTGGCTCCAGACCCACCAACTCTATCATATTGACCTCGGCATGTAGAAAGTTCCACAGGCCCAAGTAGCCTCATCTAGATGAACGTAAGGTAGTCCACTGATAATTCAGATAGACGATCTCACCTAAGAATACCAGTCGATCTAGTAATCACATCTAGGTCTACATTAATGTAAGATGCCGAGAACATCACACGTGGTGGTGCAGCAGGCTCTACACAACTCTTTGGTCACAGTTTCCAATCAATCAAATGCTCTCCTAAATAGAAGAGTCTACCCTCGGGACTCTCTAACAGCATATGACGCTCATCTTTGTTCACTGAGCTCGTTAAATATTTTGGCCTTGGATACATATTACTCCAGGGATAGGGGAGCACCTATTTCAATAATAATGACAGATTAGACACCTACTCATATACTTCTCAAACCAATTCAATACAGTTTAATACTAATTAAATTATTCCTTCTTACCTGATCTTAGGTCAAGTCATTGAGATACTCTCTTAAATCATCCATTGTATAACCGAGCCTCCGACACGGTGTGCTCCATGCTTGTAGATGGGGAAAACCAAGTGGTACTCCATGTGGGATTCAAGTTCTGGTAGTAGTCCAAACTCATACACCATGATTTGTAAGATCAATATACATAGTCAATAAGACTCAAGCAAACACTACAATATCAAAATCAATGGAATTCTGCTTACCTCTATGACTTGCCAGCAGCTGATGAAGCGGTCCCTGTACTGCCTACTACAGAGGTCCAACCCCTACATCAAATGGGCTAGACCGGCGCTGCCCCAATCTAATCTCCTGATGGCATCCAGATCATAGAGGGCCCATAATACGTACATGTTGATGCTATTTCTACTGTCATTAAATAAAGTACATCCCAGTATATACAGCAGAAAGCTATAGGTGTATTGATCTACAGAGATAGTCTTGCCAAGTGTCTCAGCCAACACTGCCTCCCAGAGACAATCATATGATATGTTATGTCCACCTCTCACACTGGGAGACACACCTAGCAGGTCAAAGATCGTGCCATACAACCAACGCGATGATGTCAGTTTGGCATCAAACTGAATGAGCAACCCAATCTCACCCATAGGTAAGTGGAAGGTTTGAGTAGAATCCATCCATTGGTCGATCATTATAGTAATGATGAATCTATTACATCTCTTTTCCATACCAGTAAAGTAAGAGATGTATGGACCAAAATAGCTCTGGTCCACTCTGACATGTATCTCTCGAGGCAGTTGGGAGTACGATTCCTCGGATGTTACCAGTTCTGATGACCATTTGCTCCCTTTGCAAATTATAAAATTTAGGTTATCTTTCAAACTAAATTACAGAATACAAATAGCATTTCAAAGGTACAAAGCTCCTCCATTTAGCCTTAAAATCAACCTATTTATGCCTATGAACCAAAAAGATGCATAATCCTTTAAAAAACAACTGAAAAATGCTTATTTCAACCCATTTCTCACTACTATGTGCACAGCACATAACCCTATGTGTGCCACACATAGCCTATGTGCAGTGCACATAGTGCTATGTGCACTGCACAGTGCTATGTGCACTGCACATAGCGAGACCTATTTTTGAAAAACTTAATTTTTGATGAAACGTCTTGACAATCACATGCATACCAAAGCCTAGTGCTAGCTTAGCACCTAATTTAAGTCCAATAGTGGCCTAAACGTGATAAAAACAAGCCTAAACCTAACTTTCAAAAAACCAAAAACCAAGCCAAAACATGAAAAACTCACCTTCTTGGGAGGAGCTCGAGATTGATGGGAATCTATGGTAAAGGTTTCCGCAATTGGATCATCAAAACGAGCCCTAAAGTAAGTATGACGAGTCATGTGCTTTGTTAGAGCGCAGCTTGAGACTGATTTTGGGTCTCAGGGGGTCGGTTGCATCATAATACCAACCATTTTCAGAAACACACTAAATTTTCAATTTGGAAATTGAGAGAAAATTGATTTTTGGAAGGGAAACCAAGTGACTTTTAGATTGAAGGCTTGGATATTTAAAATTTACTAGGTATGTGCACAGCACATAGTGGAACGCACACCGCACATAGTAAATTTTGCTAATGTGCATCGACCTCTAGGGGGATTTTGCTAATGTTTGCCACCCTCCCACAAAGATGCACATGAAAAGTTACACCTCAGATAAAAATTTCAAAATTTTTGGAGGACGTTTGCTCCATCGAGCCTAATTTTCACGACCCATAACGTTTGAAAAGTTTAGAAAATCAGTCAAAATGCAGCAGACTGATACTAAAAAATTCAAGTATTTTTCCTAGACCATTTCAATACTAATTTCATTGATAAATTGCTTTTCCATGTCTAGCACAGATAAGAAATTGATCTAGTAGACAATTAGAATCAATCAAACCTTTGACTTCTAGTCAAGCCATTGACCAGATAGTGTTGTATTTCGATAGAGGATCCCAAATGCAAACTTTGGAGATATTCAACACTTATAAGATGACGTGAGAATTGATCTGATGGTTGATCACCCTGACCCAGCAGGCGATCACTTTTGGTTCTACAGTAACCACTCAATCCAGTAGAGATCACAGAATCAAGCCTTTGATTCCTAAACCCTAGCAGTAGGCATCTGGTTGCTAACATTAGATGATTATCTCATAGTAAAGCCATCAGTCTTGTAGAAGACCTCTGATCAACATTGATTATATAACGTGAATGTTGGCCTCTCAATGATAGAATCAAGATCATTACTGGTCAAAACCATCGACCAGAAAATGTCAAAGACCCAGTAAAGGATCCCAAATGCCATTTTGGAGATATTTGACATTTATTTGATGGTGCGAGCACTAACCCAACAAACAGTCCTCCAGGTCCCATAGTTGACCACCTGATCCAGCAGAGATCACAGAACCAAACCTTTGGTTCTTAAATCCTAGCAGTAGGCATTTGAATGGTGATTACAGATGATTTCAAGCCTCATAGTAAAGCCATTGGTCTTGCAGAAGACCTCTGATCAGCATTGATCATTTAGCCGAGCACCGAGCTCCCATTGGCAGAATTGGGTTCTAAGCCTTAGCATGAGCACTAGATCAGCATTGATCACCTTTAACTTGAGCACCAGGCTCCCAATGGCATAATTGAGTTGCAAGCCTCAACGCGAGCACTTTGCAAGCCTCAACGCAAGCACTCTATAAGCCTCAACACGAGCACTCTATGAGCCTCAACGTGAGTACTCTATAAGCCTCAACGCGAGCACTATGTAAGCCTCAATGTGAGCACCCTACAAGCCTCAAATCAAGCACCTCGCAAGCCTCAACATGAGCATCAAACCTCGACGTGAGCATCGATCAGGTACCTCCCTTACTTTTGATGAAAAGTCATGTTATGATCAAGTCTCATTTTAATGACTTACGTTTGTACTGCCTCAAAATAGTCTTGATTAGGGGGCAAACTGTTGACCCTGACTTTTCACATATGCACATAATTTTGAGTTTTCATTGATTCAGCTCGGAATCAGTCTTTGAAGTCAACCCTAATTTATGTACATGCATTTTAACTTCTTCTAAGTGTTTTGGACATGCAGAATATGTTGCATTTTGTTCACATAAAGCATAATGTATACACAGAATGCACTTAGCATATGGCACTATTTGTTGAAAAAAGATATTTGGTGGGGCCTATTTTCTGGGCTAAATCTGGGGTGCTTCTCATAGCATAATGCCTTAGAATGTTAAATGATGCTTATTTGGCATACGGTGCGCATCCCGTTTTGCCCGTGCAAGGTTGAGCGCATAGCATCAAAATGCTATATGCATAGCGCATAGCACTATGTGCTATGCATGTAGCCAGAACAATACGTTTGGTGGGGCCCACTTTTGAGGGTAAATCTAACGTTCTTTGCATAGCACAATATCTTAGAATGTCAAACAATGCTTATTTGACATGTAAAACATGTTATATTTTGCCCGTATGAGGTAAAAAGCACAAGCAGAACACACTCAGCACATAGCACTATATAGCAAAATAAGACGTTTGGTAGGGCCCACTTTCAGGGCCAAATCTGATGTACTCCGTATAGCACAACATCCTAGAATGTTAAATGATACTTATTTGACATACGGTACACATCCTATTTTTCCCGTATGAGGCAAAATGCATTGGGGAAAAATGCTATGTGTGTAGCATATAGTACTATGTGCTATGCATATAGCGAAAAAAGACATTTGGTCAGGAGCCTTCTCGAGACCAAATCTAATGTGTGCCACATCATACAATGTTTTAGGATATGAAATGATGCTTATTAAGCATGGGGCGCAAGTCCTGATGTGGCCATAATGGGCCTTACATGATGGGTCAAAATGCTATCTACATAGTACATGGCACTACATACTGCGCACATAGGCTATGTATGGCGCACATAGCCTATAAATTTTCAATTTCTGGATTAAAAATTACATTTTTTCTAACCTCTAATTTCCCTCTATAAATATAGAGCTTGGGTTCAGCAAAAATTGATCCGAAAAATTGCTAAAAGCAAACCAAAACTCTGCTAAAATCATTCCTCACTTAATTAAACACTTAATTAAGTAAATTGCTTATAATTTGGAGACTAATTAACACTAGTTAGGCTCCCTAAGCATGTTTGGAAGCAAGACTTTGAAGAAAAACCTACTGTTTTAAGGTAAATCTTCATTTTTCTTCCACTTTCTTCTAGATTTTACTAAAATCCTTTCATTTTTATCTTGATTTAATGTTGATTGGCTTCAATCATGTTTGTTTTTTATTACTAATGCTATTTTATAATCAAAACTATGCACATCTAGCTTTGATATGCCTAAATCCGAGCTAGATTTTGCATTTTTACAAAAATCCTTCATTCTGCCACTATTTTCTAGGGTATATGCCACACATGTACACTTATGTGCACCACACACAGCCTATGTGTGGCACATATAGGGCTATATGTGGCACATATAGCCTAAAAAATTTCCAAAAAATACATATTTTCTTCAGTTTTCACTCAATTTCTTTCCCGATCTGATGAATCTAGCTTCATTAGAGGCTTTTCCATGTATCTGGTGTTTTAGATCTATCATATATTCTTCATATCTAATTAATTTTTAGCCTTAAAAATTAATTTTCAGGTTAGATGCTCATCTACAGGTCAAAAATGCATTTTCAACTTTAGATCTGCTCAGATCTAACCTGGATCTTGGGTTTTTGCTCAAAAACCTCATTTTTTTAATCTATTTTCTCTGCTATGTGCATCACACCTTCATCTATGTGTGCCACACACAGCCTATGTGTTATGCACATAGGTCTATGTGCTGTGCACATAGGCCTCTGATTTTTCAGAAAACTGATTTTCGCTTCCGTTTTCACTCGTTTCTACTTTCGATCTGATGTTTCTAGCGACATTAATGGCTTCTCCATAGTCTTAATGTTTTGGATCTATCAAATATTGTCTAGATCTAATTAATTTTAGCTTTAAAATTAATTATTCAAGTTAAATGCACATTTATTTGTTTGATTTGCAATTCGAAGGCTGATTCATGCTCAAAATGAGGTACTGTCTTCATTAAACTTGCTGGGATTTGTCTGTAGATCATGTTTATGCTAATAAATTTGATTTTCTTGTAGATTTACTCCTTATGTGTGCCACACATCATGGAATAACACATAGCACTATATGTGCACGCATGTTCCCTGGAAAATTTTTGAAAAATCATATTTTTCAATCATTTTTCAACTCGATTTGATAATTCTAATGGCATTTGATGTTTCACAGTAACTTAAGTGTATTGGATCTATCATAAATTAATTACATTTGATTAATTGTATCCTCAAAATTGATTTTCCATGATCGAATGCTTATTTGGTTCGTAAAAATGTAATTTTTGAAAGGATTGGATTCAAATTGGTTGAGTTGCTATCTCCAATTTTTTTATATGATGTTAGCAATTCCCATTTGATTTTCCATGATAAAAAAATAATTTTGCTTAAAATTATTTTTATTTAATTAATTTTTTATGATCCGACTTGTGTTAATTTGCATGATTGTTGCCAAATAATTTATTGGATTTTGACTCTTGGTTCGTGCTTTCATATAGCATTGGACTAGTCAAATAAATCCTAAATTCATTTGCTACTAATGAATTTATTATTTTATTTTGCATAATATCCATTCATACATTTTTGGCTCATGCTACCTAAGGCGGAAAAATACCCAAGGAGGGGACGTTGCTCAACATCCCAAAATGATATATGCGAGGATATTTTTCTAATAAGATAGAATTATTCATTTTTTTGTAATAATTCCCTCCAAAATCCCATGTGTATCCCCTATTTCTTCAATTCCTTTCACCGACCTTTCAGTATTATTTTATTTTATGGATGGTTTTATATTTACTAAAATATATATGCCATATCCTGTCACATGCCACATTACACACTTTTATGTCATGTCATGCATATGCCATGCTATAACATAATTATCTCGTATGCTAATATAATCTAAATATGCCAATACACAATGCAATACGCATAACTTGCCATACTATCTGCCAATATGCCATGCCATGCCATGCCATATCGCATGCTACCATATTAAATCATCATGTCATTATACTATGCCATGCCATATGCCATACCACATGCCATGTCATATGCCATGCCATATGCCATTATCAAATGCCAATTCACCCATGCATCATTATGCCATGTCATCCAAATGCCATATAGCATTATATGTCATTCTACATGCAACTGTGCAATGCCAAATTGCATGTCATGCTATATGCTTATATATATGCTCGTATTCTTGCCTACTTAGGATAATTAACTCCAACTATAATGGTAAAATTGATTTTGGAAGCTCATAGAAATAGATCTCCACCACCCTAACCTAATCTTTGAAGGGTTTAACTAGCACTCATGCTATGGGTCGGTTGGACCAATCCGGAACCATCCGATGGTGACTCCCTTGTGACTCTTTTGAGTCTGTATCATTCCTTGAGGTAGCCCCTCGGGAAGACTATGCTTTCACTCCAAGTGCGATCCTTGGTCTGTGAGCATAATTCATGACATACGACACAATATGATGTGAATTCATGGTATGATTAAATGATATATTAACTTCACTTGAATACTTATTATGGTTGGAATTTCATCATATTTTAAGATAGTCATGCTAAATGGTTCATACATATATGA
>CANYBF010202835.1:0-29669 GCA_948192965.1 Dalechampia spathulata
GCCAAGCAATATACATGAGACACACTCATTATCCTCATTCAATAGCAACCACAAACCAGGCATCATAAAATCCTACAAGTCAGCTACACACAATCACACATATAGACCTAACTTCTAGGGTCTCGCATGTGGGTGTAACAAACAAATCATGCTTAAGGTATATATACTTGCTAATTTTTATACTTTTATCATTAAAGTGCTATTAAGAGCTTCATTTTAGGAATAATGTGTAATTTCATATTAGAAGAAAGTATCCTTTATTTAAAGTCACCATGGACTTTTTAATGAAGTTTTGAAAGTTGTAAAAGACTTGGATAATTAACTATAGCTTTAAAATTAAAGATAAATGCATAATATATTGATTAAAATCATAAACAAAGTAAGAGTGAATTTATAAATATTACAAGTTTGAGAAGGAAATTGCTAGTTTTCATAAAATTAAATTATACATGTTAAAGATGAATAATGTTAAAAAAATTAAAGATGAATAATGATAAAAATAAATGAGTTTTAAGTGTTAGGCTAATCAAATTGATGTGTGAGCCTTCATTGGTACTATTTTCTTAAAATTTGAGCATGTTATGATTTTAATTTATGTTTCCCATCAAGTGTTGTTAATTTATGAGTTCCTCCCTTCAAGACTCATTTCACTTGATATGGTCCTTCTTAAGTCAATCTTAACTTGGTTGTAGGTAGCATTTTAACTCTTGCTTCTCTTTATCGACCATTTACAAGGTCTAGATTTTGCTTTAGATGTTTCTCATTAGTTTCTTAATTGAAACAAAAGGCTTTAAAGCTTGGCATTCTTATTTGAATAAGGATGCTTGTTTTTATCCTTTATATTAGCATGAATGATGTTTCTCTTATCATAGTATCACACCTGACTGGTGAACAGATACTTCTATAGGGTGATTAACAAAAACCATATAACTAAGAATTCATTAATCACTCTATAAAGGATCTGTAAATTTTTTTTATTTTGATGGAATATATTTGGTCTATAATTATAACTATTTACCTCATTACATATGGCTTATACTATCACTTGTTCATATAAGATATCCATAAATAAGTTATGGCATGCCATTAAGCTACTGTTGAATATTTAACATTCATATAATTAAAACAAACCACACTTTAGAAAATGTTACCATTTCTGATGTTACATAAGTATAAAATATTTTACTAGCAATAAACTATATAATGATAGTTGCATAACAAAAACATTTGCTAGGGGTATATTATATTGCTTAAATGTATTTTTGAGGATCATACAAGACTGGAAGTATCCTGACTGCTCTAGTGCTTCACTCATCAAGTCGTCCCTCTAAACTATTTTAACCTGTGCTCATCAAATGATAAACACTGAGTATAAAACTTTATGGTATCTAATAATAATTATACTTTAAATAAAATTCAAATATTCTTTTATAATATAAATATAAATAACTAATAAAATAATTTAATGAATAATATAGTAATTTATCATAATAAATAACACAGATAATAAAATTATATAATCAATAATGAATTATCATTATAATAATTCTCTGTAATTAATTTTGATACTATATGCCATTATCATGGATCAACCATACTCTATATATTAATAGAATAATAATGGTATGCTATGTATCAGTGAATGCAAATATGAATTGTTTTCCTCTTTCCTTATAGCAATAATATGTTATATGATAATGAATGCAAATATGAATTACATTCGTCTATTCTCTATCATTTCATCATTTCTCTGTAAATTCATTATTATTTTATGAATTCATCATTTTTATGTGATCATATCAATCTTTGTATCTATTTTTCCACAATCTATATTGGGTATATTTTTAATAATGTATTTTCCCAGTATATCTCTATATTCTTTGTCTCTGTATCATTTTAATATATAAATGTACTAGTGTCTCCATTATGCCTCCTTTTTATAATATATAAATATATTAGGGCCTTCCTTATTTTACCCTTTGTATATATATTTGTATGTATATTTATATATATACAATTGTACCTTCCTCATTTCTTTATAATGTAATGCTAATGATATATGATGCATGACTTTATCATGTATGCATTTATATAATGAAGGAACAATTATAAATTAATAACATTTTTAGCTATATTTGTATATGACATATTCAATATTAATAAATAATATTCAAATATTCAAATAGATATGCTTGCATATTTTCAAGCCTTTTATTTACTTATGAATTTCATTTACAAGCTAATTATTATTAAACACAAACCTGTTTTTGCTTTACCATTATCCATACGTAAAATAAGGGTAATAATTCTCCCATCCTCTTCACCTGTTATAAATGAATTCTTTAATATTTCTATTAAATAAATTATATTAATGCTTTATCCATTCACATTTGCCCCTATTTTATATTTATTTCTTATTCTATGTACTACTTTTAATCATAATTTTTTAATTGAATGAATGTCATGCCTTTCTGTGGTGTGACATGCTCCCGTAGAATAATTAATGATCTTCGATACGTGGAAACCACTGATTACTCTACAAGGGATACGTAAATTTTTTTTATACATCGTTCTAAGTTTTGTGAAATTATTAGTCCCAAATAATATTCTTGTATTTACTACCTTTAACATTTAATTGCCTAATCAAATTAATTTGAAACTTTAATCTACTCCAAGTCCTTGCCTTCAAAGAGTCTCCTGCTGAATTAGTGCTTTGAGAATCCATGCTCGCCATTCCACTGTCAACCTACGTCCATCAAATGACGAACACTGAGTATATAACTCACTGGTGCTTATAACATAACATAGAAAATATAATCATACATATATCATATATAAAATAGATCATGTACACCAAAACATCATATTATTAACGTTGACATGTAATCATTTAAATTATTACTTCTATTCATCATCCATGTATATCATCGTTTACTTAACTCTCTAACATATTTAGATCATAGTTCATTTTATATCGATACTATGACTAGTTTATTTCCTTGATATTTATATCATTTATTTTTCTTTGAATTTATATTCTTCTTAAATTTTTACTTAAATAATGTAAACATTCATCATGTATACTACATCAATCATAACCATACAACCACTATTATTCCATCTTTGTACACATATTCTTTTAAATTCATAATCATAATATAATTAATCATATTAATTATATTCTCTACTCATATTCATCATGAATAACATCAATAATGATAACATATATTCATTATATTATCATTGTCTAATAGCATAAACCTCTGCTATATGTGTATCATGTTATCATCATGTATAACATAACATCAATATATATCATATTATGATAATCGTATATGTCTCATATCATTGTCATGTAAATCATAACATTATTTTAATATTATTATCATCATCATCATGGTCAACATCATTTAAATATGAATGCATCATTTAAATGTCATTATCATCTTCCGTATGTATATATCATGGTATGTATGTCATTGCAATCAATTTCATATATGCACATGAGTGCTAAACATCATACCAATTATATCATCATCATATGTTCATGATTTATGTCATTAATGAGAATGCTTTTATGTTATGCATTCTCCCTTGAATTTTCCTGTTGCCTTCATGCATTTTGGGCTATATGTGCACATTGTATTGGGTTATTCTTTTATATCTCATTTACAGTTCATTCGGAACCCATATCACATTCAATTCCATTCATATCATTTCAGCATTCCTAATTCCATTTGATTCCTGTAAGAATTATATCGTATTACCCCATACTTTTTCATTTATCATTTTCCTTCCATATTCATTTATTTTTTTCTTCCTCCCTTATTTCTCCATGTCATGTCATGTTTATGCATACGTAATTGAATATTTCATGATATGTTATGAATGCTTCATGTTATCATGCCGAAATAAATATATGCAACCATCATAATATCAAATCACATATCATCTATATTAGCATTTACTTCATATAGCATTCAAATCATATAACATCAGTTTCATATAACATTAGATTCATAATACAATAAGTATTATCCATTAGCCTTTATTAATAGGCTATAATAACAATTTCGTCAACCATTAATGACTATTTGATTATTATTATCAATCAAGACACAAAATAGATCAACTTGTTATAAATCATATCATTATACTATTTCACTTCATTTCTTTTTTTTTTAAATTTATTTCTAATCATTATACTTTACTATCATTGCTAGTATAAACTTCCTAATGAATTATTATACATAATCCTTTTTATATACTTAACATCATTAATTATAATGATGACATTTTATTTCTCATATTCATCATATCACTTTTCTTTTTACATTCTATATACATTAACCTTATATGCTATAACAGTGCATCATAATGTCTTTTCTTTTTCTTATTTATTTTATAAATATTAACTATCAATTATGATATGCTAATATCATAATGAAATAGAAATTCATTATTAAATCCATTCATTAATAGATGAATACCAAGATATAATATTCGTAAAATATTCATTACTTCAATTAATCATGTGTAGCAACATATATACTATTCAATACATTTATAATATTATCTTGAATGATTATCTTTTCTAATATTAATAATCTTCATTTAAGTATCATTATTTATTCACATTTACTCTTTCCGTTATCATTATTATTTTCAACGTCAAAATCAATACAACATATCATATCATTATAATTAATAAATATGAATGCCATGATATGTCTTTTAAATATTTCCTATAAAATTCAATAATAATAATTTAAACATCTCTATAAAATATAAATTGAAACATGTAATCACATGTTAAAAATTAAGGTAAGTTCATACTTACCTATTGATCTAAAAATTAGGAATCAGCTAAAATAGCACAAACCTGATTTTCCTATCCTTTTAAGTTTCCAATGATTTACATCAATTTTTCCTCTGAATCATATGGAATATAAATTAAACATCAATCTTTAATTAACTATCTTAATTTCATTATTAAACATTTATCATCCATACTTGCAAATATATATATATATATATATCATATCTTAATTAAATCTTCATATTACTTAGCATAGAATTTCTTTAAGTAATAATATTAACATTAAGCATTTTATTAACTATTCATGTTACTATTCACATGATAATCTTCATGTCAGTTACTATTTAAATATTACTATTCATGTCTATTACGATTCATCATATAACATTTAGATATCATCATATCTTAATTAGGACCTATTTAATAACATCTTCTTTAATACCCATTTAATATCAATTTAATATGACCATAATAATAACCAAGTAATAAACTTAATTTAATTTAAATGTATTCCTTAACCTCTTAAATTCAACATCCAATTATTTTGTATAATCATATATGATATTCACCTTAATACTTTATTTAATCATTATCATACTTAACCAATAATCCTAAATCATCTTACCCATATTTCTCTATCATTATTTATTAAAATCAAATTAACTTAATTCATAAGTACATATCCATATAAATCTTTCTGCATATTCTCTTTATACCCCTGTTATTGAAAATAATCTAATAATATTTATCAAAGTCTTAACTTATTTGTAAATTATTTAAACATTAACTTAATTTATTATAACATACCTGTGTAATATCCTTATCATCTATTTATTAAATAATTAAACCATTAAATTTAATTCAATAATTAAATGTTCTTAATATTCTTATCTTAACATTCCATTTCTTATATTTAACCATATATAACATATCATTTAAACTTTACTAATTAACCATTTAATAAACCATATATTTGTAACTTATTCATTTAATATCAATTTCAATCTTACAATAAAGTCATTTCAAAATTCACATATCATTATCCCTACTATTAACTCTTTAATTTTATTTTGATCCTTAATCATTAATATCCAATAATTCTTTCTATGCATTATTAAATAACTCATAATGCTTCCAAATAATTATCCTCATGCTCATTTTATTATTCATTTAAATCTTGTTATAAAATCATCATTGAATCATTTACTATCTTACCCTTTTACCTTATTTCAATTAATCAAAGTCTTAATTATTAATTCCACTTAATACCATATATAACTTACCTTATTAAACTTCTTATAACATTAATTTTATTTAATTTATAGTTCCATTTTAAGCCATAACTTAAAATTACCGCAACTACGCATACTTCACTTTAACTTCCATTTCAATTCAATAAACTTAAATCTTAATTAAAATAATTTTATACCATCACCTAATTACTTCTTTAAGCTTTTTTAATTCTTAATTAGCTTAATAAATCAATCATTTATATCTTTTTATTTATCAATGTCGTATGCCTCCCATTTATCTATTAAAGTCATATGTAATGCTTCTTTGTTCTTGTTCACATTAAATTCCCATACCTTATCTTATCTTTATAATAATTAAATTTCCTCTTTAATTTATAGCCATACTTCAATTTATCAATCATAAGAATTATTGATCTTATCTTTTATTTATTCAACTCAATAATTATTAATCAATCTTAAATCTTCTTTTAACTTAAATTAATTTATCATATCTTAAATATTTGCTTATTAACCTTTACCAAATCTTTAATTTAGTCCTTTTTAACTTACCATTTTGATAGCCCTTTCCCTTTGAATATTCAGCCATACTAGGAAGATCACAACACCACCCAACATACACTCCATAATCCACTATTTTTTTTCCACATTTACATCACTAATAAGATAAACTACCTCTCAAAAGCTAAAAATCACTATCTAACAATCGGCTAAATGAAGAATCAACTATGAAAAATTTGGTCCAACCTTCAAACAACTAAAAAATGTATGAATTTAATGAATATATCATCAAATCATGCTCACCTTCAAATAATATAACCAAAAAAAATGAAAAATGTGAGCTCCTCCTTGTTCTAGCTCCAACCTCTACCTTTTTACTTATTTTCAACTTGTAAGGCTTGATTTCACTCAACCATTTGCATGCATGTACATTAAAGAAGGTAGATCAAATAAGAAACAAAGTTAGGCACCATCAAGTTTCAGTTTTTCAAAGAAAACGTAAAGATTTAGTAGATTTCAACTTACTCTTTGAAGAATCATAAAGAAAGTGGTTCAGCCTTCATAGTGACAAGAAGAAAATGAAGTCATTCCATCTAAAATACAAAGTAAACACATAGATCTACTCATACTCTTATAGAAACAAATGAAAGATGGAAGAATAAGTTACGGTTTTGAGTAGTTTCTTTGTAAGTATTTTGGCTTCTTCTAAAATGAGTGAAAAGGAGGTATCTTGAACCAATATCATGAGCTAAACGTAGGGTGTTCATCTTGTACATAGAGATTTAGAAAGAAAACGTATGAGAAAGATGAAGGTATATGGTTTCTATGGAGGTTGAATGAAGAAGGGACAAAAGAAAATAAGAAAATGAGCCATGGAAGAAAGGAAATATGGAGCGTATTACGGCTTGAAATAGAATGAAAGAAAAAGAAAGAAGTTTGTTTTTGAAAGACAACCCCAACCATAGGATATGTGGGTTCAATTAAGGTAACTCTCTTTAAAAGACCAAAATACCCTTAATTATATAACATTTGAACCAAATACAAGTATTATATAATTTTTCCTTCCTCTAATTCTTCAAATACGTATGGAATACCTCCTTTCACCATCAATTTTGTACATATACACCTTATTTCCCTTAAAATTTGTACATACCTCCCTAAATACCATCCATTTATCATTTTTTTAATAATTAAAATATCATATTATTTCTCTCTCTCCTTCCACTTTCATTACCTTTCAAAATACTTTTCCAATTACCCATACACCATTATTTAATTCCTTCTACTTTTCCATCCTTCCATTAAAATAAAATACAATTTCCTACTTCCATATCATCAATCCATATTATTTAATTTCCATCTTACATACTCATTAATAAATCAATATTCCAATTTCCACGTTACCTTTTTATATCACATTTTAATTAAACCATATTATATTCAATCCATCACATGTCTAATTAATATTATATTATTATTCTCATATAATCAATTTAATACTCAATTATACTCTCCATTAATCAACAATCCTATTTATGACATCATCATTCCCTATTATAACATTATCATGACATCATTAATAAAAAAATAACTAAATTTACTTTCTAATATTTTCATATCATTTATATACCTCCAAAAATGTATTATCAATCCATAATCATTCATTCTTAATACAATCAAAATCATAATTAATCTCATATGCTTACATCATGCTTGCATCATCAATATTCATTTATGATATCATAAATGAATTTCCAATTTCCTTTATATTTTCTTTTCTATATTTTTAATCTTATGTTAAATAAGTCATCTTAAATATATATATTCCAATATACTTATTTCATATTCCATTATTCACTAATCCATAATTATTTCTATACATATATATTTATACGTACATTATTCATTCATATAATTCATTTATATGATCATTAATCATACTTAATTTATAAATTATGCATACTCTAAATACAAACATAATTTATCTTAATTTCTTAATTGCATGTATTTCCATGCATACATAAATACTCTTGCCTCATATATGTGTATTTAATCGATCGATCCAATTTTATACGATCCAACTTATTTTTCATATTCGACTTATTCTACTATCAACTTATCATCATTTCTTAATTCTGATAAATATTTCTTATCATTAACATAATATTTAAAATTTTCTATTTCGAAATATGAATTTTTTTATAATTCCACATCATCACGTAATTTTTGATCGTATAGGGGGTAATTTCATCACCCGAATTATTAATACTATACACGCTAAAAATGAGCATGTGACAATGAATGAACTAGTAGGTTCATATTTATTCAAATATATATTCATTTCTATTCTATTTCCAACCCTCCACTCAAGTGATAATTTTAATAAAGTCCTACTTTATGAAATATTTAAGAATTATTAAAGATATTTCATATACATACATGCCTATGTATTAAGTTGTATACTTAAGCTATGATTTAACCTTTTGTACTATTCTTTATTTCAAGTCTTTTTCTCATATAGCATGTTACAATTCTATGTATTATTTATACATTCTATCAATTACTACATTTAATTAGACTAGGGAGTTAAATGTGTACGAATAAGTCCATTTTTAACTTAGAAACAAGGTTAAGCTTCTATTGGAATACATATATATAAATTCTAGCTTCCAATTTCTATGATGTGCACCTCTATTCCATGTTTAAGCATAACATATACATCTAATAGGTGGTCACATTTATGATTTTAGTTATCTAAGACACTTTAGTTTAATTGGCATATCAACTTCTCTTTAGTTACTTACTCATGGGATATTCCTATGATCCAACTATGCTAACTTTCTTTGCTTAAGAATTTGTCCTATAAGTAAGCTCCATACTAAGAAGCCTAATCTCTTCTTTCATCTCCAAAATCATTAATTATTTCATCATATATTTTCCCTTATTACATACAGTTCAATACAATATGTGGAAGGTGCTTGATATTGCTTATAACATATACAAATGTATAATAATTTAATTGCATTTTCAATGTCATGAGTGGGAAATACTAGGTTATTCTTTCAATTAACTATACCTCAAGGTTGGTCTCATTGTATACTATTAAGTTTAATATTAACTCACTTGGTCCATTACCAATTTGATAGGCTTTTAACATTGGTTCAAGTATAGTTTACTAATCACTCACACAACTAATTCAAGTGCATTGACAAATTCAATTATACATAAGTATTAATAAGCATATGCAATGGTCTAATAATACAAATGTAAGATGTATTTAAAATAGTATAGTTCCCATAATATTACTAATTCAAACACATTATGTTAATTGATTCATCAATCATGCTAAATTTCATTCACTCAAGGGTTATGTAGGCATCTTATTAGCCCCTAAATGTACAATTAAATGGTTCATTTATTGCCCACATGTATGATATAAAAGTTGGAAAAATTCCAGTTTATGCATATAAATCATGACATTTTTATGTGTACTCCCTCCTCAAGGATAACTGAGTTCTTTACTTAATTCTCTTAGGCCTATTACTAATGTATACATACACATACACTCAACTAAATTGATCATAAATTAGTATTCTTATCTATGGCACACTTTTAGCTCAAGGTTAGCTATTGTTGCATGCATAACATACATGAAATTTATGGTGTAAGACCAACTTAAGTACTTATTTTTATGCACAACTTAAGAGTTGCTTAGAGTTAAGTCTCTAGTTGCTTAATTCAATGGTATTAATTTTAAATAATTCAATATACTTATTAACTTTAGACCATTATATTTTAGGGAAATCATAGTCTTATAAGTTTCCATTTTAGTGTGTGCATTAATAAGGTTCAAGTTTCCAACTTCCATTTATATGCATATATCATTTAGTTCCCCCTAATTACATATAATTACAAGAATTAATCACTTCCACCTTTTTTTTAATTTTGTTTGGCAACCATATTCAAGTGTGCACATGAGCTCTCATATTCGGAAAATAAAAGACAGCTCCTTTGGGCACTAATTAGTTTACATACTTAAAGCCAAATTCAAGCTAGTTTTTGCAAAGGTATACATGTTTACCTTGTTCATCAATAATTAATTTGATTTATTGCAGTCATGCTAAATATGAGGTAGCTAACAGCATACTATTATATAATAAACTTCTTTAAGTTCTATCCAATTTACTTGTCAATTTTAGCATGTTACAATACTTATACAACTGGTAAACTTTCAACCATACATCATATACATATAGCTCTTTTAAGGCTCCCTCTCACCATTTAATTTAATGGTATATAAGCAACACGTTTACCATACACACATGTTTGTAATCACTTTCATATCACCCATGTAAGGCCTCTACTTACCTATGTTCAACAAAATTACCTACACCCTTACTTGTCATAAAGAATCATAACAAGTATAAACCTAAAGAAGCTTTAATATTATCCTATAAGATCAAACAAACATATATAATTAATACAACATAATACTACAATAAATTATTTTATTGACTTTTTGATTTTGATGAATACTAAAATTGATATTAATTGAGTTTAAGTTTATGCTAAATTAACTTAAGTGGTTTTTTACTTAATTGATTTATTAACTTTTATGTTTTCGATTAAATATTTTCTATCTATAGATATGTTAAGTAAATCATGTCATTATTGATTCACGTGATTTATTGTTGGTATTCTTCTTGGTAATTATTTTAATTAATTTTTGTTATTTATTCATTTTGTAATTATTTATCAATCACATTGATTTCCTTATTTCATGTGATTATTGGATTTTAATGGATAATAATTTCTTTTATTTGGTAAATATCTTAAGTGATTTCTTTGACTTGGTAATTATCTTATGGATTTACTACTTCAAATATTATAAAAGATAAGATAATTATCCATTACCTATATTAGAATATTTTTTGATTTTGTTTCCAAAAGGATTTTTGTAAGTTTAAGTATTTTTTATCTTTCAAAAATCAAATTGGAAGCATATTTAACTTTATGTGGAAATCAAAATTCAATTGTTACATTCATGGAGATTTTCAATGGATAGTTGGAACAAGATTTAAGAGGATTATTTATTTTTAAGGTATTTTCCTTGGAATTTTGTTGAGGAAATTTTAAGAATATTTATCTTATAAAGCTCAAATCAAGATAAAATATTTCCTCTTTTGATAAAATAATTTTCAGATATACTTTCATTTTCTAAAAATATTAATTTTTCAAAAATCATATTTGGTAATAAATCTATCTATTACATGAAATTAACTTATAGATTTAACATAACATGAAGCTATTTTAAGAATGATTTTGATTAATTTACATATTTACACTATGTATTTTTGGAATATAACTATCATCTTTTCATGTCACACCTAAACCCAATGTAATACGCTCTCATAGAATAACTAATAGCCTCCTAATGAAATCATTAATTATCCTACAAGAGATCTATACAAATTTTTTTCTTTTTTTTTACATTTCAATTCATTTAACTATATCAAATATGGTGTACCTATAATTCAATTATATCTATAAACATGGGTAATATTAATACACAATAGTATGCATTAATTAAATCTTATGAATACATCATATTTTTGTCATTCATAACCACATTGTCATCTGACATATAAAATCTATGTATTTGGTTTTACAAATTTAATAGTATTAATATTACACACAACAAAAGGTCATAGCATAAGTATTAATGTTGTAAGGGTTAATACAATAATCTACATATGTCAAAGACATCTTGGAGTATGTTACATTCGTCCAAAATCGCTATAAGAATGGGATTCTTCAAAATCATAACCTCCTCTGACTGTTGATCACTTGATCTAAATCTTGGCCAAAAGGTCTCGGTCTTGTTTTCATCAAATGACAAACGCTGAGTATAAAATCCAATGGTGCTATAAAATGAGTAAATAACATGATCATGTAGCATAAATAATATAATAACATCATATCATGGTGAACAATCATTAAGCAATATAACTATATCATATCATGTCACTTTGCATTGTTCTTTATCTATTAGAAGCTATGCATATAGCATACTGTGTATAGATAGGAATAAATACTATAAAGAATCCATTGTAACTTTTCCTGGATCAAATATAGTATTTGAACATCATTGCTTTATATACTTTTGTATATAAGCATAACTATAGTGCATTCATCATTTTGCTAACTGTACTTCTATGATAAATGAATGTGTGAGCGTCAGTTTCTGCCGGGGCCCAGAGCGAGGCTTGCGAAAGTCACGGACCGGGAACTGCACTTGGAGTGAAAGCGCAGTCTTCCTAAGGGGTTCCCTTAGGGAATGATATGGACTCGAAAGAGTCGCAAGGGAGTCACCACCGGATGGTTCCAGATTGGTCCAACCGACCCATAGCATGAGTACTAGTTAAACCCTTCAGAGATTGGGTTCGGGTGGTGGAGATCTATTCTATGAGATTCCAATATCGATTTTACCATTATAGTTGGAATTAATTATCCTAAGCAGGCAAGCATGCAAGCATAATTGTAAGCACACAGCGCGTCATGTGAATTGGGGTTGCAAGGTTGCACGTAAAATAACATGTAAAGCTATATGGCATTTAGATGGCATGGCATATGCATGTCATGTGATATAGCGTAAAAGTAACATGGCATATGCATGACATGTGAGCGTGGATGACATATCATATGCATGATATGACAACCTAATATGTAAGCACATATTATGGCAAATAGAGTATGGCGTTATACGTTAACGTTTTGACTTGTTTTGGGATTTGGTATATGCACCGCATACGCTTAATGTACGAAGTGTGTGACATGGCATATGCATGACATGTGAGATGAATGACATATCATATGCATGATATGTGAGGTGATGCATGACATACCATATGCATGGCATCTGAAGTGATGCGTGACATGGCATATGCATGGCATGTGTAGTAGAATGTGCTTGTATCATATGACATTGCATGTGAAGTGATGTATCATATGCATGACATGGTATAATGTATGGCGTACCATATGCATGGCATATGAAAATGATGTATGGCATGGCATATGCATAACATGGCATAATATATAGCATACCATATGCATGGCATGTTAAATGGATGACATACTATATGTATAGCATGTGAAGTAAATGACATACCATATGTATGGCATACCATATGCATGGTATGTGGGATGATGAATGGCATGGCACTTGCATGTCATGGCATAATGAATGGCATACAATGTGCATGGCATGTGAAAATGTATGGCATGACATATACATGTCATGGCATAATGATGCGTATGTGAATGTGTATTCAGATAGTATATATGATGGCATATGGTATGACATGCATCATGGCTTATGACGTGGCATGGCATATATATGCATGGTAAAGCGTATTGGTTGATTAAGCGTATTGGATTATGTATTGGCATATTTGGCGTATTAGCGTATTTATATGTATGTACGTATGAAATATAGTATGTTATGGCATATAGTATATGCATGGCATACATAGTTGTGTGTGTGAGTGTCATGTAACATGGCATGTGACATGATGACGTAGTATATTTAAGCAAATATACGAATAAAAATAAAGGCCGGTGAAAGGGATCGAGGAAATTAGGGGGTACACACGAGATAGGGGGATTATTACAGACCGAATAATAAATCCTATCCTATTACAAAAATTCCTCGCATACATAATTTCCTAGGGTATTAAGTAATACTCCTTTTTCCCCTCGAGTTGCATGATCCAAAATGCGTGAATGGATTAATATGCAAAATAAACAAATAAATTCATTAGTAGCAAATAAATTTTGGGTTTATTTGACTAGTCCAATACCATTTAAAAGTATGAACCAAGAGTCAAAATCCAGCAATTATTAGGCAATAATTGAAAGAATAAACACGAGCTGGATCATGAAAATTCATTTTAATAGAAAAATTATTTTAAGCAAAATTATTTTTATTTGATCATGGAAAATTAATAAGGAGGGCTAACATCACTTGGAATAATTTGGAGATAGCCACTCGACCAATTAAAATCTAATCCTTTCAAAAAAGAATCACATGTATACGATTAAAAATTGCATTTTATCGTGAAAATTAATTTTGACGCCAAAATTAATTAAATGTAATTATTTTATGACTTTTCCATAATACTTGAGCCACTGTAAAGCATCAAATACCACTGGATACATCAAAATACGATGAAAATATGGCCCGAAATATAGTTTTTCTAGAAAAATGTGAACTACGTGCGCCGTGCATCAGGCTATGTGCGCCACACATGGGCTAGGTGTGGCGCACATAGCATGACATGTGGTGCATATAGCTTGTAAATCTACACAAAAATGAAATCTGTCAGTATAAAATCAAACTACAGACAAAATCCAGCAACTTTAATGAAGAGAGTACCTTATTTTGACCTCGATTCGGCCTTCAGTTTGATGAACCAAACAATTAATTAAGCAATTAATTGAAATAATTAATTTTAAAGCTAAAATTAAATAGATCTGGACAATTTTTGATAGATCCAGGACCCCAAGTGCATGGAAAAGCTACTAGAGTCACTGGAAAATTCAAAACCGAAGTGGTTCGGGTTGATATCGAGTTTTACTGTGAAAACTCGGATCTATGTGCACTGCACATAGATCTATATGCGCCACACATAGGGTATGTGTGGCACACATAGATGTATATGTGGCATGCATAGTTTGAAAAACCGAAGCAAAATCGAAAATTTTTCAGCAAAAACCCTAGATCCGGCCCCGATCTAGGTAGATCGGACCCAAAACCGGATTTTAGCTCGTGGATTGGCATCCAAATCATGAAAAACAATTTTAAAGTTAAAATTATTTAAAATTCGGCTTGATTTAGGACAGATCTATGACATTTAAGGCATGAGACCCGAAAATTACATAAAAACAGAAGAAAACGGGAAAAATTTGAAGAATTACCTCTAGGCAGTGGCTTTTTCTTCTGAATCTTCCTTCCATGTTTAGGGAGCCTAACTAAGCCAAATTTATCTCTAAATCCAAGTGATTTAATTAATTAAGGGCCTAATTAATTATGGAGTGATTTTGGCAGAGTTTTGGGTTGCCTTTGAGGCAAATTCGGGATCCCCTTCAGATAACCCCTAGCTCTATATTTATAGAGAAATTTTTGGGTGTGGCAATTTTGTAATTTTTGCATGGATTTGAAAAATTTTAAACCTATGTGCGCAACATATAGTTTGGAACCCGTCGCATGGGGCCCACTATGGTTGCTTCGGGACGTGCGCCATGAGCCTATAAGCGTTATTCGACGTAAGGAAAAACTTTGTAGAACAAAGTTTTTCCAAATTCAGTCTCGAGAAGGCTCCCAACCAAACGTCTTCATTATGCAACGTGCGTAGCCTATAGGGCTATGCGCTACGCACGTTGTGTTTTCAACCTATGTGCTCTGCCTCGTATGGATGGAACGGGATGCGTACCATATTTCCAAGAAGATGCAAATGACATTTCGAGAAACTTTGCAGTTATAAGTTTTCTCGAATTCGGCCCCGAACATCGAGTTTTGCTTAATGGGCCCGTTTTGGGCCCAATAGGCCTTTAGGGTTAAAATGTGGCATTCGGGATGCCATGGGTCGTGCTTCACGCAGGCACTAGCGGAAATGCGTTCTGTGTGTACAGGACAATTGAAATTGGCTAAATCGGGTGGTGGGCCCACCTATGCACTATTCATGATGAATAGTGCCCCCGGTGGGCCCAATAGTATAAAAGGGCCTAGAATGTGGCAAAAAGCATGCCAAGTGCTTTGCCTTGAGTAAGGCAGTAGGTGGGATGTGTTTTATGCATACAGAATGCATCAAAGTAAACTATAGTGGGAAGTGGGCCCCACTAACTGCTTGCCAAGTCTTGTAGTGCGGTGAGCCTAGAAATATGGCATTCGGGATGCCATGGGGCGTGCCTTGCGTAAGGCAGTAGTGAAATGCATTCTGTAAGTACAGAATAAACAAAATAGGCCAATGGGGGAAACGAGCCCTACCTGTGTACTACTCATAGTGAATAGTGACCTAGGCTCAGAATGCAATACTTTGCATTTTGTGTATCCTACCATACGTAGGCAAGCGTGAAATGTATTCTATAAGTATAGAATGCACATAATAGGCCAATGGAGGCTGTGGGCTCCACTAATGCCCTAAGTGGGCCCACAGCATAGTGGGCCCAGAAGATGGCATTTGCGATGCCAAGCGCTGTGCCTTGCATAAGGCGAGTGGAAAATGGATTCTGTAAGTATAGAATACATAGAATAGGTTATCAGGGGCAGTGGGCCCCGCTATTGCCTGGTGGGCCCCACCTTTACGCTATTCATGGTGAATAGGACCCAAGGCCAAAAGTGTAATATTTTGCATTTTAAGTGGCTTACCTTGCATAGGCAACAGTGAAGGGTGTTCTGCATGTACAGAATACTCAGAATAGAGAAATAAAGTGGTGGGCCCTGCCAGGCGCCATAGTGGGCCCCACCAGCTCTGATGTATTCTGTTCACCAGAATACCCAAGGGAAGCCTACAGAGGCCTATGTGCATAATCGGGGTCGATACGGGGACTAAGACCGAGTCGTATCAACAGAAGCCTGAAATTGTATGATGGTGAAAAGTCAGGGTCAACAGAATGATAATGTATGTTTATGAGAATACAATCATGCTTTGCATTCTCCCTCTTATTTTCTTATAAAACCTCATATCATATCTATATGATTGTGCACAATCCTTACTTGTACTTTTATTTGTGTACCAATACTATATAATACTTTGGTTCTCATAGAAACGTGACATTTCTCTATGATTCCATGATAGGAACATATACTATGCGATTCCATCGAGGGAATAGATAATAATTCTATGACGCAGTACATTATCATTGAACGTTACTTTGTATATCACTTTCCTTTCCCACCTTATATCCTCATTATGATATGTCATGAATATGCCTTTATGTATGAATGATTCATGACATGTTGCATAATGGATGCTTTAATGATCATATGCAAAGATGATTATATAATATCATTCATAATATAGACTCATTAAATTGATATTATAAGCATATAAGTGAGAAATCATTATTTTAAGATCATATATGAGATCATAACGTAAATAACACAAACCTATTACAGTTTTACCCTTATCAATAGCTTGAGGAGAGGTATGTATCTCATCAGCTGAACATGTAGCATTTCCATTTCAAATTCACTTAGTAAAGTCATTTACATATTATACTTATCACCTTAAAGAATCCATATCCATTCATAGCATGTAATGATAATTCAACTTTGATTCATAATGAGCATATAAGCATAGTATTATCTCATAATATTTCACACTTTACGAGTAGGAGTCATAAATGCCTTTCGGCCAACTTAAGTCTTTAAACCATAATACCATCCATTATGTGTGTTTATATATTATTGACTTTCATTTGAAAATATGGTTAGCCATTATCCGTATTCATACCATTATACATATTTGCATTCAAGTACAAGTGCATATATAAGTCATACATATTGGCATGTACATTAAGTATTTAAAACATTTAAGCATGTCTAAGACTTGTTATAGTCATGTTTGAACACATTGCATTAACATTTTTCCATGCCTCCAAGTGTATATTCATGTCTATAATGAAGGGTCATAAAGTCTAGGTGTGTATAACATTATGTTTGGAAGCTTAATGTACCCATTCATTAAGGTGCCAAGTCATGCTAAATAAGTTAGTATTCATTTGATCATGTATACTATTCATTTAGAATGTTTTACTATTTATATGGTCATTTTTATTTCATGCTTCCTTCCTCTTTTCACCATATATGCATATGCTACATGTACCCTTAATGACCATCTTATGTTTTACTATTTATATGGTCATTTTTATCTGATGCTTCCTTCCTCTTTTCACCTTATATGCATACACTACAATGTACCCATAATCACCATCTTATGGATCATGAATGACACTTAATTTTATTCTATTATCTCATGCATATCTCAAGGTATTAAACCATATAAATAAAGTATAAAAACCTAAACATTTATGGCATATAAGATAAACTTATCAAATTTAGGAAATAGAAATACCATTTTTGTGTATACTAGGACTAAATGAATTTTTAAGCAATCTTCTTGGCCTTTAACATAAACATGCCATATACCATTACAAACTAGACTAACCAAGGTTTAATTCAAGCTATAGCATGAAATTTATTTCATCCATTAATACTGCCAAAATAAAAAGGCCATATGCCTTGGAAGAGTTGCCTAAAATACACTATTTGCATACTTTAAGTCATACTTGCTTGAAACTCACAAGCAATATGCATGAGCTTGCATAAATTTACCTCTTTATACCTTATGGAATAGAGCATATGTATATCTTAAGTCTCACATGGTAATTGGTATGCAAATAGCCTACACAAGATGACTTATTCTATATGCTACACTAAAATGCACATTTTCAGTATACCATTAACTTATACAATTCTTTCTCCTATCATAACTTAGTCACATAGTCACTTTTAATGCATGAACATATTTTCCTAAGTCATATATATAAGCAATATATTCAGATTTATAATTATACATTCACATCTCTCACAATACATAAAAGTCAAATAACTTACACATTATAGTTCACATGCTACCTTATAAGTTTCTTCATGCATACCTTCATCCTTTTGACTCCCAAATCACATTGAAATCATGTCATACTAAATGTACACGTATATATACATGTTACATATAAACTTTGATCCAATTATCCAGCATACAAAACACATATCCACACTTTAAATCAATATACAGATAACATACTCATATGTTATACATTATTGCCTCCTTAGTGACCCTTTCATCATATTCATGCTATAACTCACCTTTACATGCGACCAAAACCCATTTTCATCATCTAAACACATTGATCAATAATATTTTTATAAGAATTCAAGGATTAAATCATATTATCCCATAAAGTAATGAAAATTCAAAATTCTCAAATTGGGAAGCAAGTATAATTTCAAGTTACAATCACATTCTATCATCTTTCCATCACTCTTTTAGCATACGAAACCTTCTAAACACCTTTAAGCATCATTTTCACACTTCAAAAAATAACCAAGGAAACATATGTAAGTGATATAAGTTAGGGATTAACATAAATTTTACATACCATAATGAAAATCTATTCGGTTACAATATAACACCAAGTTCATCACCTAACTTCGTACTCTTTATCATTCATTCCAAATTCTTCCATTTACATACAATCATAACCAACCCTTCATAACCAAACCTTCAAAAATTCACTTCTTCATTAGATAAGTAAGAAAGCATAAAGAAGAAGAAGACATACATGGAGCGCATAGAACACAAAAGGAACATAGAAACCGAATTATACATATGATCTTACCTTACAATGTTCTTTTTTTCCTTAAGTTAGAATGCATAGAGAAAGAGAAGAAAAAGCCAAATGTAAAATGGAGAAAGAGTGAAAAAATAAATTGGCTTCCTCCTTTAGATAATATTAGACTTAATTTTATTCATGCAAAGAAAGAACCAATCATATGTAGACATATGATAAGCTAATATTACTTACTTACACTAATTTACTTCCTCTTCTTTCATTAGCATTTTTACATCATATTTATATCATGATTACATAAGGATTACACATACCATTCATCATACCAATATAGACATAAGTCATACTTAACATGATTTCTAATAATAACCTTATCTTTTAATGGAATTCCATTTATATCCTAACTTACCATTTAACATACCATTATTTCTAATTTCACTTTAACTTATATTCACACATTTTAAACTATAATTTACTATACAATAACATATTAAACATGCCATTGTATCTCCTTACACATATAAATTCCATCATAAAGCTTTGTTTAAAGCATTCAATAAAAGCATGCCAAATTCATGTCTTTAGTGCATGTTCACTTCTTTAATCAGCTTTTCACTTTCTTTTCATTTCTTCCTCTATCAATTCCATATCATATGGAATTCCTTTGTATATAAGGCACTTCACATCACATTCATCATATCAAAGTATTCATGCATCATATCTCATTCATGCATTTCAGGCACTAATCAATCATTCACTATAATGTATGCATAAAATGCATGCACATAAGGATTCTATGTGTGAGGATGTGACATTACAAGTATAAATACATGATTTTTGAAGTTAGAAAACATAAAAATAGATAAGAAAATGAAAAGGATCTAATTCATATATACATTCAAAAGCATTTTCAAAAAGAGCTTCATTTGAATATATATTCTCAATATTATTAATAGGAGTTTATAAGGGTATCAGGATTATTTTATCATTTGTTTATTGTAAAAAGTTATCAAGTTAGCCTTGTAAGAAAAAACTTAACGAGGTTACAATGGAGCCTATGAAAACTTAAGGTTAAGTTAACCTGCTAAAATATTAATTAGAAGTTATCAAGTTAGCCTACTAAAAACCTGAAGAGGTTGCCAAGTTAACCAACTAAAAACTTAAAGAGGTTACAAGTTTGACTTAAAAACTTTTATTACAAAGGTTCCAAATTAGCCTTAAAACTTGTTGTTATTTTAATGGAGCCTTAAACATTAGTACTAAGAGAGTAGATATAAGCATTAGGCCGAACCACTATACATCGTGTAGTCACTATTCTTCTCTCTCCTTTTCAACGATTAGCCTACTATTTTTTAATTACTTTATTTTCAAAAGGGCTTCTTTTATAAAGGTTTTTCACTTTAATCAATCTACTATTTTTCAAAGGGAAGTTTTTGAAAAATAATCATGTTATTTCTGTAACTTTGATTTATTTTTGAATTCTTTTCTATTTTGATAAAGTAGCTTTTTAAAGTTTATATCAGTTCACTAATTTAAAATAGTTTGCTAAAATAGTTTTAAATTTTTTAAAATTTATCAATTCACACCCTTCTTGATAACTACTTTGGGACTAACATTTAGTATCAGAGCTTCTCTTTTATCTTACAAGTTTAATAGCTTAGGAGAGATTAGATCGTAGTTGGTTTGAGTAATAAAATGGTTCTTGCTCAAAATGTTAAAATACATTCTACTACAAAATCTCCTTCATTCAATAAGAAGAAACTACTTATATTGGAAGGCTAAAATGAGAAAATTCATTCAATCAATTGACATTGAATATTGGAAAAGCATCTTGATTGGTACAATGCTACCTACCAGTTTGATGAGAGCAATTACACTGATACTAATAGGAAGCTAATCCAAGCAAATTCTAAAGTTGTAAATATTTTACATTATGCTAATTGTGTTTTTGCTTCTACTATAGGATAACAATTTTGGAAGAAACTCAAAGTGACTTATAAAGAGATGAATCAAGTCTAGGAAACAAAGATTAATATTTTATTGTGTGACTATGAAGTGTTTTCTATTGATAATAATATTTCTCAGATGAGTACTAGATTTATAGACATAATAAACAAGCTAAAAAAACCTTAAAAAAGGCATTTCAGAAGAAGATTCTTAGATCATTGCTTAAGAACTATGAATCAAAAGTGACTATTTTGTACGAGGTAAAGGATTTCACTAAGTTCATTTATGATGAACTTATTGGCTTACTACTTGTACATGAAATTATCCTTGATAAGAACAAGGAAAATAATGAAGATAAGAAGATAAGAAGATAATTTCCATTGCCCTTAAAGCTTTATTAAATGATGAAGAGTCAAGTCATGATGACGATGTTTCCATGCTTGCACGAAGATTTTAAAAAAAAATTAAGAAAGATGATAAGGTTTCAATAAGAAGAGGTAAAAAGAAGTTTCAACATAAAGACAACCAATACTCAAAGAAGGAACAACAAGAAGTAGTCTACTATGAATGCAATGAGCCTAGATGTATCAAACTAAAGTGTCTAAAACTAAAGAAGAAAGACTCAAATAAGAAAAAGGCTATGGTGGCTAAATGGAGTGACAATGATGATTCGAGTTCAGAATTTGAATTTGAAGAAGAAGTAGCAAACATATGTTTTATGACGAGAAGTGATAATGAAAGCAAAAGTGAGGATGATCAATAAGAGGTAAATAATCCATCCTTATCATATCATCCTTATCATATCATGAACTTGAAAAAGGTTTTAAAGAATTTTTTTTTGAGTTTTCAAAATTAAGTAAAAAGGATTCAATTTTGAAAAAGGATTCTAAATCTATTCAAGAAGAAAATTATGTCTTGAGGAATGAAAAAGAAAAATTGGAATATGAAATTAGCAAGCTAGTTTAAGATAATAGCATTTTGGAAAAGGATTAAAAAAACTAAATAATGAAAAAGAAGTTTTAGATTAAGATTGGAAGTTCTTAAAGGAAAATAAGTTTGTCATGATTCACATGTTTCAAACTCGAAGAAAAGACAATATTTTCCGAAATGAACATTTGCTCTTAATTCAAACATAAGATGTTTTCATTACAATTATTATGGGTATTATTCTTATGTTTATGGTTTTAAGGAAGGTGGTTTGAAAGGTAAAAAGGTTTGTATGCCCAAGGGAACTCAAACTAATGTTAACATGAAAGGAGCTAATACACGTTGGGTACTTAAAAATAGCTAGCTAAATTGCAGGTTTGCCTAATAATCAATGACGATAATGAAAATTGTTACATGGATAGTGCTTGTTCAAGGCATATGATTGGTGATAAGAGCAAGTTCACTAGAATAATGATGAAGCAAATGATAATGTAAGCTTTGGAGATAAAAGCAAAGCAAAGATTATTTGAAAAGGAGATGTTGGATCAACACCATGTATTAAGGATCTCTCATTAGTCTAAGGATTTAAATTCAACCTTCTAAGTGTAAGTCAATTGCGTGATAAAGGTAAAAGAGTTATTTTCAAATATACTCATTATGAAGTTTAAGATGTACATGATAATATCATATTATTTATTGGTAAAAGATATGATATTGTTTATTTAGTCAATTTGTATGATATCAATAAAAAATATTTGATTTCATATCATCATGATAGTTGGTTATGGTATTGTAGACTAGGTCATGTGAGTATGCATTTAATTTTAAAACTTTCAAAGAAAAATCTTATTAATAGTTTACCAAATTAAAGTTTGAAAGATATCATGTTTGTAGTGCATGTTAACTTAGTAAACAAACTAAGAATTCTTTCAAAAGTAAAGGCATGATTTCTACATTTAAACCTTTAAAACTTTTGCATTTTGATCATTTTAGTCCTATTTGACTAACTATTCTTGGTAGAGGATCATATGTCTTCAGGATTGTTGATGATTATTCATGATTTACATGGACCCTCTTCCTAGCTCATAAGGATAAGACATTTAACAAGTTTTTTCACTTTTGCAAGAGAGTTTAATATCAACAAGGCCATAAAATTATCTCTATAAGGAGTGACCATGGAAAAGAAATTCGAGAACAAATCCTTTAAGGATTATTGCAATGAACATGGTATTACTTATAACTTTTCAATATCAAAGACTCCATAATAGAATGCAGTGGTAGAAAGAGAGCATCAAACTCTATAGGAGATCGTAAGGATTATGCTTAATAAAAGTAGCTTGTCAAAATATTTTTTGGCCAAAGCAATTAACACATCATGATATATTCTCAATCATGCTCTAGTAAGATCTATTTTTAAAAAAACACCATATGAATTGATGAAATGCTGAAAACCCAATGTAAGTTAGTTCCATGTATTTAGTTATAAATGATTTATTCTGCATAACAGTAAAAATTAGCTTGCTAAATTTGATGTTAAATCAGGTGAAGCAATATTTCTTAGTGATTCCAATCAAAGTAAATTGAATAGAGTGTTTAGTAAGTGTACTATGACTATTGAGAAGTTTATACATATGGTTTTCTCATGAGGCTAATCAAACTTTACCTAGTAGAGATTCTATTGATGATGATCTTGTAGAGGAAAATCAATTTGCTGATTCAGTAGAGGAACAAAATTAATCAGCTAATTTTCCTAATGAATAGCAAAGTGTAGAACAAATGGTTAAAGAACACAATCTTTCTAAAGAGTAGAAATATCATAGGAACCATGCAAAGTTAAAAATATTGATCAATCCATCTAAAAAGATCATGATAAGATCTCAACTAAGAAATCTTGTTGGGAATGTGGCTTTCATTTTATAAATTGAACTAAAATATGCCATTGAAGCATAAAATGATGAAATTTTGATTAATAAAATGCAAGAAGAATGAAGCAAGTTTAAAAGAAATAAAGTATGGACAGTTGCTCCTAAGCCAAAGGATCATACAATTATTGGAACAAGATGGGTGTCATGAAACAAGCTTGATGAAAAAGGCATTGTGGTTCAAAATAAAGCAAGGTTAGTTGCTCAAGGTTACAACTAAGAGGAAGGTATTGATTTTGATGAGACTTTTGCTCTAGTTACTTGATTTGAAGCAATTCAACTTTTATATCCATTTGCATCTTATAAAAACTTCATGTTTTATCAAATGGATGTGAAAAGAGCATTTTTGAATCATTTTATAAATGATAAAGTTTATGTAAAATAGCCTCTTGGTTTATAAGATTTTGAAAAACCAAATCATGTTTTTAAACTAATAAAAGCATTATATGGTCTTAAGCAAGCCTCTAAAGCTTGCTATGATAGACTTAGTACATTTTTGTTGGAGAATGGTTTTACAAAAGGCAAAGTTGATACAAATTTATTTATAAAACATTATAAGCATGACATGCATATTGTTCAAATATATGTTGATGATATTATCTGCAGATCGACTAATGAACTTATATGTAAGGATTTTGCAAGTTTAATGTAAAAGGAATTCAAAATAAGTATAATGGGAGAACTCACATTTTTCCTTATATTATAAATCAAACAAAGTAAGGAAGAAATTTTCATCAATCAAGCTAAATACACAAAGGAACTTTTAAAGAAATTCAATATGAATGATGCTAAGGCTTGTGGTACTCCTATGAGTCCAATGGTGAAAATAAAAAAAGATAAGAAAGATAAAAATGTGAATATCAAGCTGTATTAAAGTATGATTGGTTCATTACTTTATTTGACTACAAGTAGACATGATATTCACTTTAGTGTATGTTTGTGTGCAACATTCCAAGCTAATCCTAAGGAGTCACATTTAATTACTATTAAAAGGATTCTTTGGTATCGTAACGGTACTCAAGACTTAAGTCTTTGGTATCTTAAAGATACTTCACTTGATTTAGTTGGCTATAATGATACATATTTTATAAGAAGTATAGTTGATAGAAAAAGCACTTTTGGGACATGTCAATTTCTTGATCATTATCTCATTTCATGGTTTATCAAGAAGTGAACATCTATGGTATTGTCAATAATTAAAGCTGAGTATATCTTAGTCAAAAGTTATGTTGCATAAATTTTATGAATGAAGCAATAATTAGAAGACTATGAATTGAAAATTATGAATATTCCAACTTATTATGGCAACACAAGTGCAATTAACTTATGCAAAAATCATGTTCAACACTCAAGGATAAAATACATTCAGATTTGACATCACTTCATTAGAGATCATATGCAAAAAAGGAGACATCGAAGTAATTTTTATGCCTACTAAAAAATAGCTTACTGATATCTTAACAAAACCATTAAGTGAGGATCGATTTTTATCTTTAAGAAGATAACTTGGTATATGCATTTTTAATTCGTAATTGGAAGATACAGTATATCTAAAGCATTATGTTTCATGTTTTGGTCATACATACATATATGTATGATTTTAGCGTACTATATATGTCTTTTAGAATTCTATTTTTTATTCTTTGTAAATGTATATATATATTCTCATAAATTGTTTTCTTCTTAAATGATTTTGTATATTTATATATATAATTTGATTTCAAAATATATTTTATTTTTTTTTGGTAAAAATATAACATATTTGTGACTTATTTGAGTTCCTAAATTTATAGATAAACTAATATATTTTCTTTTATTGAGATTACCGAGGATATTGTTTATTATTTAAGGAAGATTTTCTCTTTCCATTTATAGATCTTGTTTCTTGCTCTTTCCTATAAAATAAATTCATTCTATCACTTCACCCTTCACTTTCAAAACTTTCTCTTTCCCTTAAGAAGCCCTAATTCCTAAATTGAACTTTTTCTCACAAAACAATAATGCCAAAAAAGAAAAACTCAGAATCACCATTTTTACTTAGCCGAGGAAAGAAAGCTAAGCTAGAAGAATCAAAAATCATTTTCTCATCATAGAATATTATTCTAAGATTTTGGTACATTAAGAATTTGATCAAAGCACAAAGATGGTATTTTGAAATTTAAAATTTAAAAGAGAAAACTAACACTTACTACACAAGATACTAACCAAGCTTTTGGTATTTTGAACAAGGGAATCAAAGTCAATAAGCAAAAGGATCTTAAAGAGATCAAAGGTTATAATGAGTTGGAAGCTATGAGACTAATCTTAAGAAATAAATATATCACAACAACAAACTAGATTAGTGCATTAATTCTAAAAGATAAGTTTTATATCCTGCATAAAATTTTATCTTATATTATTCTGCCTAGATGGGGTAGTTTTACTTATGTCAATGACTTGGAGATTTACATAATATAGCATATTATTAGAAACCATTAAATCATTATCACCTGTTTATGTCTTGGATGAGCAATAAGACAAAAATAAAAGGCTTTCTATACGGAATGTTTATGATAGTATTGTTCAAGCACTTTAATTTGAAATTGGATAGTGAGACCTTTAACAATCTCTTAAAATGAGATGTGTTAAACATGTAATCTTTTAGGAAACCAAGAAACCAAGAGAAGGAGAAATAGTCTACTAACATTGATGTAGAAAAGATTGCTCAGAAAGTAAAATAAGTTTTACAAAGTAGATTACGTTTGGCCAATAAATATGAACAATTAATTGAAATTCCCATTTTATTAAAGAAGTCGCTTAAGCCCCTGTTGAGTGCTTTAAAATTTTGGTTACCTCATAACTATTTTACTATGCTTGTTTTTAGATTGTTAATGAGTATTGTTGTCTTAGAACTTAAACAGGTTGTTATTGCTAATGTTACGATTGCTCAAGCCTTAAACAATACCATCAAAGAACTGAGAGGACTAGGAGTCTTGTTTGATAGTGTGTATAATGAACCAGAATAGAAGGAAGTTGAGGCAAAACCAATAAAGTATGAGGAACCAATCATTCAAGAGCTATAAGAAGAAGAAGTTGAAACAACTAAAAGGAAAATTGCCAACTAAGGACAAAATTGAAGAATAAGTTGAAACAACTAAAATGGACTCAAATAATGACGACAATGATACACAGCTTATCCTCAAATGTTTAATAACCCAGAATGTTTGACTAAGGATGACAAGGTCTTTCTCCATCATAAAGACCAAGCTTATAGCACCTAGAGCTCCTAGAAGTTCATCTGACCTTATTCCTTGCAATAGCTTACTATTTTATTATTTTATCCTTGTCTCCTATGTACTTTTATTAATGTTTTGATATTGTGATTCTATTTCATTCTTTCCTTTCTCATGATGACAAAAAGAGGGAGAAGAATGGAATAGCATTTAGCTCGATGGGAGAAGAATACTTGTTGTTGCATTGTGTTTTACATGTAGTTTTGGTTTTTTTTTTGTTTTGCATGCATGCTTTTTGTTAGACCCTTATGAACTTTATATTAGCCTATGATATATTATCTTATATGTTGGATATATATTTGTTTAGATAAGGCAATATTTCAATAGAAGCATTTACACATACATCATGATAAGGGGAGCACTTCTCTCTACACGAGGCTTTTCAAATAGCATTTTGTCGCACCCTAATTTTGGACCAGCTTGACTCGGATCGAATCCGGGATGATTTGGGGCCATTTCAGGTTGGTCTTGGGCCATTTCGGGTTGATTCGGGTCATTCCGGACCATTCTGGGCCAATTCTGTCCCATTTTGGGACGTCACATGCCGCAATATGTTCTGGACCCATCGCATATGTACAAACATATGCGATCGTATATGTTTGTGACACGCCGCATATGTGAGCATACACGATCGCGTATGTTTTAGGGTTTAGCATATGTTGACATACGCGATTGCGTATGTCTCTGGGACAGCAATTTTAAAAGCTTTGGAACTCCATTTTGCAAGGGGTTGGCAATTTGAGAACTACGGGATTAGGGTTTCTGACGGCTAAAAACATGATTAGTCTTTACTTAACCTAATTTTGATTAATCTAAGCAGTTAGGATTAAAACAAACTCAACAAATCACTTAGATTAGGTGATTTCAATCCCTAACGCTTGGAATTGGACTACTCTTTTGTTCCCTTTACTTAGATCTAAGGAGAATCTACGAGTGGTTGGTAAAATCTATCATCTTTTATTGTTTTCATGTATTTTGTATTGTATCTATGCCTAAATCTGATGAAAAATTGAATTAACTTTGTGTTTTATGTATGATCTTTACGTGTTATGATATTTTGCTTTCGCTTCGTTTTGCATGAACATTATCATGTGTGATCGCGTATGATCATCACCATATCATACGCGATCGCGTATGATCTTCCCGATCGCATATGTTATAAAAATGCCATTTCAATCTATCTTGATTGCTGAATGATCTATGACATGTTTTAACCCTTTTCGAATGATCTTCTTGTTGTATGCCTTGATCGCGTATGATCATACGCGATCGCGCATGTTCTATAAAATTCTGATTCTGATTTATTTTGATCACCGAATGCTTTGTATTATGTTTTAAGCCTGTTGCATATGATTTTCTTATTGTTTGCTTCGCTCGCATATGTTCATGTGCGATCGCGTATGATCATCACAATATCATACGCGATCGCGTATGATCCGAAAAATAAGATTTGTTTTTCTTGATTTCTGCATTTTCCTTTTAATTATTTATGTCTGCTTGCGTGATTTGTGTGCTGATTTCGTGATTAATGCCTTCATTATTTGCATTTGTTCCCTTTTATGCGCTTGGATTTGATTTTGCAGATTAATTAGGTTAATTTGAAAAGGAGGAGGAT
>CANYBF010202847.1:0-13508 GCA_948192965.1 Dalechampia spathulata
GTGTCCCTCGTGACAAGCAGGTATTCTTTGCTACACTGGCCATACATGTTATTGGGTATGTCATGGTTCTCATTATTCATAGTGTGAAAACTAGCCAGAAGCCTTTCAGAATGGAGAAATATGTTGATTCGACCGGTAACTTGTTGGGAAACGAACAAAATTCAATAACAATATTTTCAAGAAATATTTAGAAAATTATTCTGTCAAAATTCTACTAAGAAAATTCACAGATTCACTGGAAGGGTCACAAACGGTCCCACTTAAAACCCAGGAGTCTTGCCAAAATTAACTTAATTATTTATAGCAAAATAACTAACCAAATATAACCAAATAAAGCTATTAAATAGGGGAGAAAAATGAATACCAAGAAAAAAGAACACCAGAAATTTTAACGAGGTTCGGCTAATTTTGCCTATGTCTTCGGACACACCACTATAATATTTCTTTTATAAAATATTACAGAGAAAAGAAATAAGACCAAGTTACAAATTGGAAGACTTGGAATGGGATACTAAAACCTAAGGGGAGGGGTTTAATTTATAATACAAAACCCTCCCCACAATTTTCTTTTCCCCGATGTGGGATTCCTACACCCAGCCCCTTTCTTTGACTTTCTAACACGATAGAAACTGCGAAATTGTTGTGAGATCTGTATGGCTTTCATGGGGTTGAAAGGAGAGGATGATGCTCTCCTTGACAAATAAATAATTGGATAGAAACAAAAAATATGACGTGATGTGATCAATAATATTCAATAGATAACTAATTTTGTTGGCCAACTTTGAGGATGATAGTTTTCCTTGTATAACTGTTATGTTTACTTTTGAAGGATTCTCCATGAGCAAGGTCAAAAAATGTCCACACTAGTGTGTGTAAGAAATAAGGAGAATGAGTTCAAGGGGATATATAATTAAGGGTGAGCTTGGACTAGCTCTGGGCTCATTTAAATGTAAAAGTTTGAGAGGCATATGATGAGATCAGTCTAAATGTGTTCACGGGAATGAAAGTGTCCCTCTTAATTATCCGTCGAAATCAGAAGATGGGTTAGATGTTGGCATCGATATTCTTTAGGTGTCAGGCTGTGTCTAGAGTACCCAATTTTGTCACAAACTAACTCCTTAACTTCGTCTATATATATATATATATATATATAATATAATTTTATAATATTCCAGAAGAACTAAAAATTTAGAAATCATAAATAAAATAAAAATTTTAACCGAATTGTCTCGGTTTTCGGTCCAAACTTATATAAGTTTTCGGATGCTTTGTAACCCGATCTACTTATTATTCTTCCGCCAAATAGAATAAAATACTCCTCTGCCCATGGACGTAGGCACATTGCCGAACCACGTAGGCAAATTCGGTTAAAATATAATTCTTCTTGCAAATTTGTTTTAGTGTCAACATAACATTCTTCTATTGGCACTTAAGCTATAAATCATGTATACCTTCGACAAATGTGAAATTGTTTCCTTCTAAATGAAGTGTCTTGAGATGGGGAAATGCTCCTAATGATTGTAGCATATTGCTTCTTCCATTTGAAGTCATACCTTGTAAATTTAAGGTGTTGAGATTGCTTAAACCTTCAAAATCTGTAAATGAATATTAAATTAATTAACATCAAAATAATAAAGTTTACATTTGCAATTACCTTTTATTACAAACCATAACTCCATAACTCCTATGAATTTTGTTAACAATACTCTATCCTTTCTTGAACATTTATAGGCTCATGATTTGGCTTCCAAATTATAAGGCCAAACTCACATATTTAAAGCATTTTCAAAAATTACATTATTAGCAAGTTTATAGTTTTTGACTATTAATTAAATTTTATCAATTGAATCAATAAAATTTTAGCTATTTCATTAAAATAAAATACCTGTTTCCATAATAAATGTGTCGATCTCATTTCCATTCAAATATAGCTCTTCTAGATTGCTCAAATCTTCCAATTCTATCCATTCATCAAAAAATAAAAAAATAAAACTAATAGTCAATGACGTATAAGTTAAAGTTAGATTGTTATATCAATACAAAGTTTTGTAGGCATTAATTAGATTGTTGGATAACATGAAAATGTAATAATATTTACAATGTGATTTATTTAAAATATAAGTCATATATAAATGTATATATACACATAAAATTTTTTAAAAAATTGGTAATTTATCATATCTTGAGGGATGAAAAACTCTTTTAACATTTTTATGCCGGCTGTAACTTAAACAAATGATTGACTAAATTTAATTTCCATAAATCAATGCATGATGGAGTAAAAATTTTAATATTCTCTATGAAGTTTTCTTTAAACTATAGACAAAAGTATAACGAGTAAAAATCATTTTGAAATTCTTACAAATTAATTAATGAATTTATATTCGTAGAAAAGAGAAAAATAGAATAAATACAATAATGTTCATAAGAAATAATAAATTGAAAATTTAATGTTCACATTTATTTGACCTGTAATTTCAAGTTGAAAATACATAAATATTCTAAATAAGAATATTAATTTAATAAACTCATAATCTAAAGATTTTTTTTAATCAATTTTAGACAATAGTAAATTGAGAAATAATCATGATGATTGTAATTGAGGCAAATCTGATATATAAATTTAATTTATATAAATTGTAGTCATTGAAATCGTTTTGTTTGTTTACATTATAATTTTCCTTATAATTTCGTAGAGTGAATGATGTTTTCTAAAATCTTGTATATATATATAAATAAAAGGTTATATCTCAAAATATTTTCAACAATTTAAGTTGACGCTAATCATTACACTATATGTGTTCAAATCAATAAAATATTAAAGCACTATTTCATTTATTAAATTTCAAATCTTAATTTAATTAAAAATTTAGAAATTAAAAAATATTTAGTATTGAATAGTGTTTTCATTTACAAATATATAAAGAAGTATGGTGTGTTTTAATTACCTTTAAATGTATTAATCTAATTATAAAATATGTAAACAATGATTTAAACTTTTTTAAATAGAAAGAATTGAATTATATACTTAAATAAGATGGTAAATGACTCAAAAAGTTGACGCAAAAAGAAAAGATAAAAAACAAATCCACATTACCTGTCCAATTGAAAGATCCTTTCAATTGGTTGTTATCAATATGAAGAAATTTCAAAGATGACAAAATGTTGTTATCGAAGCTATTGAATTGTAGATTAAGCTTCTCCAAATTCTTTAGCTTGAGCAATTTTTCACCACCTGTTGAATTATTTCATACAGTAAAATGACATATTTAATTCAATAAACTTAGCATATACTAATAAATATTGTTTTGTTTTTTTTTAAAAATAAGTAAAAAAGCAATTATGATAACGAAAAAATTCACTACAAAGTTTTTTTATATTCACATAATTCTACAAAAATATTATGCTGTGAATATCAAAATTAGGGGTACAAAGAAACTTATTTCATTAATTTTTGGCTTAAATTAAGTCAAATCTCAAAATTAAAAAAGGCATTTATAATTTAAAAAATCTAAATTGATGTTTTTCTTATTTTTTCTTGAAATTTTATTTTCTACTTCCATTGGTTTAATCTACAAAGACCAAACATACTTACCATCCGAAAGTTGTCTCCTTTGCTATTTAATTACTAACTCTACACTTCTTTATAACTTTATAATGCTCGAACATTATTTAAACGTTATTGTATTAGTCATTAAAACTTTCAATTGCATCCCTAACCATTACCTCTTCTTGAAATAAATTTATCAATTCCATTACTACTCAAGTCTAACTCCTCTAGTTTGACAAAACAAAGTTTAAAAGCAAATTACTTAGAATATACTTACATGAAAATCATAATTCAAGCAAATCTCTCATGTAATAAATTTAATTTATATAAATCATGTGCATCAATTACAGCTATAATTAAGCTTATTTTATTGGTTAATAAGAGTGCATTTGAATCAAATCAAGTCAAGTTTTACCTTGTTCAAGTTCAATTCATTTATAATCTAACAAACTTAAATTAAATTATACAAAATTTAATTTATATATTATGAACTTAAATGAGCTTAATCAAATTTTAAACAAACATAATCTTCTAAAATTATTTTTATATATTTATATGATTGTAAATTTATATATTATTACTGTTGCTTTTAACGGGACATACTCAATTTTCAATTGGAGTTGTATTTCATGGCTATTTAATACAACTCCACAGGTTTTGATAGCCAACCCAGTTATGCCACCATTATTATTGCCACACACCAAACTTAGTTAAACATGTCACTTGTTTAATTGTTTTATTTGATTGGAAAAGTTTTAGGAAATAAATCTTAAATTACCTTCAACATGAAGTGCTCCTTCTAGATAATTTCCACATAAATATAAAGTTTTTAAAGATGAAAGAGTAGCTATAGATGATAGAATGTTGTTGGTGAATCCATTGAGATTTAAATCAAGATATTTCAAATTGATAAGTGTTGATAATCTGTCAAAACCTGAAAAAAATAGAGATAATATTAACATTGAAAGAATTTTGAATATGCAATTATATGGAGTGTGGTTATGGTATAAAGAAAGACGCAACCTTCATTTTTCATGCAACCAACTACCTCGTTTCTAGATAAGTGTAGTTCTTGGAGTTGTTGAAAAGGAAGAAATAAAGATGCATTTAAATACCAACTTTTTCCATAATAATCCCTTATTTCATCGAGATGTAGTTGAGTAACTTGTTGTGTAATAGTACTACAAACAACTCGCTTCCAGCTACAACAATTAGGATGCATTCCCCAAGAAGAGAAAAGAAGAATTAGAAATATAAGGAGTAAAGCCAAACTTGAGATGCAAGAGAGCATCTCTCTCATGATCCAAACAACCATCACTTTTCCAACTCCCTTCCTTTAATAACATTATCATCATCACCATCCTTACTACTACTACCCATTTGTCTTCCTTCATTTTCAACATCTTTTTTTTTTTTTCGCTTTACTAGTGATATCTGTATATATGAGTTAGTTGTACATCTAACACACCCCAACCCCTCGCACCCTTTTATAGGGAATTTCACACATGCATCTCTCTATACTCAAGATTATCTTATCTCATATATTTTTCATGAATTAATCAGCTGTTTAGCTTTAACATTTTGCCAAAACAGATTCTTTTTACATTAAAAAGTACTTTTTAATCTTAAACAGTCATACCGAACATACCTTTATTTATCTGCTTTTAAACACTGTTTTCAAAGTTTTAATAAGAAAACAAAAATAAAATTCAAACACGTTTTCCAATTTAATGTTAACTAAAATTTTACAAAATCATGAGTTTGCAAATAAGATTAATAAAATTTTATTTAAATTTTAGAAAAGTACTAACCACTTCTTTCATTCATTCATCGATCATCTATTTACGACACAAGTCTGAGGTGGACTTATTTTCCAAACAAATCTTGTAGGGATGTTTACTAGGCTTAATCAGCATAGACTTCCAATTCATTAATTGCCATAATTTTCTACACATAACTTCCCCGATCTTTACGAATGAATGTCATTTTATCAACATTAATCTAAATTATATGTTTTCTTATATATATATATCATTTTCTTCACAATTAAAGGGTACAATTTAAAGCTTGATTTCTTCAGAAAAAAAAATTGATTAAAAATTAATAACTTCTAAAGGAAGAAGATTAAAATAACTTGTCCATTTATTCAGATAGATCAACTCTAGATAAAATGTTTAATGATTGTTTTAAATCTATTAAAATTCAAATTCAAAAGGATAAGTGATATTTAACTTCTGATTATTGGGTACTGTTTTATTCTCATTAATAAAAACAAGTTAACATTTATTTATAGGATGTGAATCATCTCCATTCACCTTTCTTGTTTTTGTTATTAATTGAAGTTATATATATGTAAGAACATCATGAAAAATAATTTTATCATTTTTTTGAAATGAAAAAAATCAGGAGATACCAACATTTGAATCTTGAATGTTCCATTATCTTAAAATGATAAATGGTGAATTAGATTATTTATAATTGTTTTGTTCAAACTTTGAAGATATGTCACTATTTCTAAGTTTATAGGACTAACTTTCACATGCATTCATAGGTTTAAAATTTTGAAATTATAAATTGGGTGCAGCATTATTTTCCAATGTTTACATGCATCTTTCACAAGGCTTCTTCCACTTGATCAAATGCAATAATATTCCACGCATAAGTTTCCTGGTCTTCACGCCAATTTGTTAAGACCAAATCAAATTATTCATTTTAGGGTCATATGTTGATTTTTCTTACATATCATTTTCCTATCAATTAATAGGCACTTACATTTCCTTCTGCTTTGCATTAAGCACATCAAACAAAGTAAGCACCGGATTACAGAAGTTATCTTATCATTATATTGTGTTTGAGAAATTTTATCCTTTAACTTATTCTTCAATCATGTTCGATAATAGTATTATTATTATTTTAAATTAAATTATCTATTAAATTAGTATTTATATTATAAGAAAATAAGTGTATATCAATGCAAAAAAATGTTGAGAAATAAGTTACCTACACAATTTACATCACGAAAAGTGTAGGTAACTACGCCTTAGTAGCAAATTACCCATGTAAATTAGTTTATAGGTAAATTTATTATCAACATATTTTAGCATGCATTAGGATGTCAAAAGAATACCAATGCTTTTTTATGTGTTGGTAGTACGTGACTAACACTTTTATATGCTACTCTTTTGAACGTTTATTAAATGATGTCAAAAGAATACCGCTAATGCCCATTTGATAGGCGCAAGTTGATTTAATCACTTTGAAGCCATCAAAAGCATATATTTTTTCAACGGACCGCTAGATATAGGTTGGATTAAGATCTTCTCATGTTAGGTTGAATATGATAGATTATGTTTAATTAATTTTAATTATTTAATTTAAAATGAATAATTAATTTTAAATTAAATGGTTAAAATTAATGGATTATAATATATCATATTTAGCAAATATAGGAGAATCCTAATCCAATTTAGTTTATTAGTGAACAGAAATAGTTGAGTAACTTGTGTAGTAGTACTACAAACAGCTCTCTCCCAACTACAACAGTTAAAAACAGAGAGGATTTGCTAATATAAGGAACAAAGACAGACCTAAGATGCAACCAAGAGCATCTCTCTCATGATCCTAACAACCATCACTCTTCCAACTCCCTTCCTTTAATAATAATTTTTTTCCTTATGTTGTGTATGAAGTTGTAATAATTGAAAGTGAGGGTTTAACATTATTTCCAAGTCTTCCTATGGACCCATTTCACCTGCATCTCTCTACCCTCAAAATTATCCAATCTCATATATTTCCCTCAAAATTATCCAATCTCATATATTTCCAAGTCTTGTTGGGATGCTTACTTGGCTCAATTAGCATAGACTTTCAGTTCATTGACTGCCATAATTTTCTACACATAATTGCCTCATTCTTTGCTATTAAGTGTCATTTTGTAAAGACTAATCCCAATTATACGTTTTAGGAGGATGACAGGGACTTGGCTACTGCATTATTTTCCAGTGTTTACTTGCATCAATCCCAAGGCTTCCAGTTGATCGAATGCAGTATTATTCCAGGCATAAGTTTCCCCATCTTCACGTCCGAATGTGACTTTGCTAAGACCAAACCAAATTAAACGTTTTAGAGAGATGACATGTTGATTTTTGTTACATATCATTTCCCTATCAATTAACGCACACTAACATATCCTTCTCCTTCACCATGAGCACAATAACCAAATTACACACTCCATTTCAAAACCTATCTTAATTATCTCATGTTTATTTTTTGACAGATTTTATCAAATAATCTATATATTTTTTATGATAGTATTTTAAACTATCAAAATATTATTATTAAAAGCATAATTTTATTTCATCTTAAATTATAAATTAGTGTTTTTTTATTGTTTTCCAAATCTTTGGGCATTACATGCACCAAATTAGTCATCATATATTCATACGCCATAATTTCCACATAATTGCATTTTCCATCTTGCTATTTTAAGGTTAATATTACCAAATGACACTGTTCTTAAGTTGGTTTTCAAAATGGTCACTGATTTTCGAATTTTTTCTTTCCAGTATTTGAACTTCAATTTTTTTTATCAGTAGGTTTTCTGTCATGTTAAATGTATACATAACAGAACATTCTTTGAATATTCCCTTGCATTGCTATATGGACGGTTGCCACGTGGATGGTTGCATACGTGGACGGTTACCACGTGGATGGTTGCATACGTGAATGGTTGCAACATCAATTGCATTGCCACGTAAGATTACATGTCAGCATGAATGATGACATGGCAGCTGTCCACGTGGCAATGCAAGGGAATATTCGAGGAATATTCTACCACGTATATATTTATGTGGTAAAAAACCTCCTGATGAAAAAAAATTGAAATTCAGCTATTGAAAAGAATAAAATTGAAAATCAGTGACCATTTTGAAAATCGACCTAAAAACAATGTCATTTAGTAATATTAACCCTGCTATTTTATTACGACTGACCCAAACTATATGTCTTTGGGAGAAGTTACCTTAATTTTTGTTAGGTATCATTTTGCTGACAATTAATAGTCAATACACACTTATTATCCATAAATTATAGAAATGTTGAATGCTAATTATTAGTGTGATAATCTTACACGTAGTTGCTGGGGATTGATGTTGATGCTAATCATTACACTGTATATGTTTAAACTGCAGGTACTAATTAATTTATTAAATTTCAAATCTTAATATATTAAAAAATTTAAGAATTAAAAATATCTAGTAGTGAATAGTATTCTCATTTACAAATATATAAAGAAGTATGGTGTGCTTTAATTACCCTATAATTATGTTTAAATATATTAATTTAATTATATAATATGTAAACATCCTTTGAACTTTTGTAAATAGAAAGAATGGAATTCTATGCTTAAATGAGATGATAAAATCAGAATAGAGTAAATGGTTCAAAAGTGTGTGGAGGATTTTCAAAATTAAATGAGTTAAGTCCATGTATATATATTTTAAATAATTTTTGTTACACTCGCGTCTAGGACCCTAGGAGTTTGTATGTACACACGTACGTATACGTGTATAAATATGTGTATATAGGTATGGATATGTGTATGTGTATGTATATGTGTATGAATTGCATTTGATGAATGTGATGTGATGATGAAATACATGTTAATGGCAGTGTGTATGTTGATGGTTGCGTGCTTATGCTTGAATGTGTGGTTCTTATGCGAGGTGTATGTGTTTCTAGGTTTGCTTGTGTGTCGTCGCCTTGTTGGGAAGCGTGTCTTCTCGGCTAGACGAGGGACGGCTAATAGATGTGCTTTAGGTTGTGTTAGAAGTGTGTTTTGGGGTTGTGTAGGCTTGGGGGATAGGTTTCGGGTGAGCTAGGCATGCCAATAGGCATGTATTGCATTTTTAGGAGGTGGTACGGGCGTACGGTTTGGCCGTACGGTCGTACGGAGCAGAGAGGAACAGGGAACTGAAGGCCTCGAGAGCGTACGGGCGTACCACATGGGCGTACGACCGTACCGTTGCTCACAGGAAATCAGTTGGGACAGTAGGGCTCGCAGGTTTTGTGGCGTACAGGCGTACCAATAGGTGGTACGGCCGCACACCAGCTCTCAGGAAATTTTGGAGGACAGTAGGGCTCGCAAGAATTAGGGCGTACGGGCGTACCAAAATGTGGTACGGCCGTACCGTAACTCGCAGGTTGTCGAGTTTATCAGGCTTTTGGCATCGGTACGGGCGTACCCATGTCCGTACGGCCGTACGCGACGTTAATTTGACTTTTAAGGCAGAGAAACAAAGCTTTTCACATAAGTTTCTTCCTTATTTTCTTAAGCAAAACGCCCTAATACCCTCCCAAATTCCCTTCTTGAAGAGTCTAAGTGTTGCTAGCGTTCAAGAACGCGTTATAGAAGTTAGCTACCGATAGAGACAGGATCATAGGCATCAACGAGAGCTTGCTTGGATTAGAAGGTTTGTGCTAAGTTTATGTTAATGTTATGCTCTTGATTCGTTATGGCTTCTATGGCTATTCTAGCAATCGAATGAGGTCGTTCAGGGAATGATCTCTTATGTGATGTTTGTAATGCGATCGTATCGATTGATTGATGTTGAAATCATGATTTGATGCATTGAACGGAGAGAAAGGAACAGAGAAAAGAGAAAAGAATGAGGAGTGATGAGTGCAGAGCTATGCTCTGGGCACGCTGGGTCAAATATGAAAAGAATTCCTCTATGGAATCATATAGATAATGCCCTCCCAAATAGGGAGAGGAGTCTCGAGACATACAGTAGGAAATGGGTGCATAGCACTAAAAATGTTAATGCCCTCCTTCGGGAGATGAGTACCGGTACATACAGGGACCCAGTGTGTGCGACAGGCAATGTGCATATTCAGGAAAATAAGAGTGAATGAGTGTAAGAGTGATTAACAGGAGCATTGGCATTGCATTGCATTTGATGTGTACGATATGGTTATGCTTATGTTCCTAATGTATTGCTCTGATATGCTTGCGATAATTGGTTGCATGATTGATTACTGATGTTTATTAGCACCACTGAGTTATACTCAGCGTTTATCATTTGATGAACGTAGGTTCAGAGCCCGCGGGAGAGCAGCCAGAGAGACGTTAGTGTTGTCAGCAGAGAAGCACTTTCTCGAAGTGGTACGGAAGCGTCTGGCAACCTCCATCATGTTTTTGTAATAGGAGCTTGTACTAATCATACTGGCAGTAGTAGTTGTCGTAGTTAGTAGTGAACGGTTCATGTATACTTGTATATTATTTGTATGCTTTAATAAAATGAATGTTTGACTGTATACACTTGTGTTCTCCAGGGAAGAATGTATGTTTGAATGAATGCATGCCACGCTAGCCACTGTTTCACCACTAAGCTAGACTCGAGTACCCATACGAATGTCTTATGGTTCAAAATAGGATGTATCCCTGGTAGGGTACGTGGCGGCTTTCCCGAGGGACGGTCGTTGCGTATGCTACGGGAGCATGTTCCTCCAGGTATGGGCTGGGGTGTGACAATTTTATATCAATTTAATTTAAGTATTTATAATATTAAATTAATTGGATAAGCATGTGAATTGAAAGCATTTCTTTTGTTAAACAAGTAAGTAGCTGTTCTTGAAATGAATTTACAAATCTTATTTACATCCAAATATAACTCCTTTAACAGTATTTTCAAGTCTCCCTATGGATTCATTACACGTGCATCTCTCTACCCTCAAAAGCATCCAATCGCATATATTTTCCAAGTCTTGTTGGGATGCTTACTTGGCTCAATCAGCATAGACTTTCAATTCATTGATTGCCATAATTTTCTACACATAATTGCCCCATTCTTTACTATTAAGTGTCATTTTTTAAAGACCAATCCCAATTATACGTTTTAGGAGGGTGACATGTTCATTTTTATTATATATCATATTCCTTTCCATCAAAGGGTTCAATTTTAGTAGGCCACAAATTAAAGCTCAAATTATCCATAAAAATAGTTTCTCTAGGAAAAAAAAATTGAGTAAAAATTAATATATCTTCATTTTAAAAATAAATTATAGTTTTAAATTCAAATAAATAATGAAAAAGAAAAATGATTCGATCAAAGCAAAAATGATTCGCTCTAAACAAGTCATTTGTGTTCTTAAGTTAATTATGAAAAAGAAAAAAATTATTTTGTTAATAATTATATCATTAATTTTCAAGATAAATAAATATAAATTTAATATATTAATCATTTTATTAAGATAGGAAGTGAGTATTTTATTATATATATTATAATTTTAAAAAATTTGTAGATGCTTCTATAACTTAAAAGGGAAATTTATTTGAAAAAAAGGGGGTTAAAAAGGTAAAATGGATACATTCTTATAAATGTAAGGATAAATTAAACCTCATTATTATCAAACATTTGAAAGAATGACCAAATTATCTACTACTGTGAATGTGCTTCCAGTGGGCAAATGTAAGAACATATCAGCCCAGTGATGTTGATCGAAGCTAAGTAGAATGTTAATACATATGATATCTAACCACTAGACTATAAGTCTATTAATGAAGACAAATTGGGATTTAATATGGGCATGCTAACATTGATTATACTCACATTTTAAGGTTTTTTGTTACTACTGTTTTACAATGCCGCTTCAATAAATTACTTTAGTTTCTTGGAAAAGAATCCAAATTCTTAAGTATGTATCAATGACCATACACATAACAATTCTCCAATTTTAATCAATTTTTTTCCATTCGCTTAACCACCAAAATTACATTGCATTGCTTTTTAAAACAATCCATTCAGTTCCCCAAGCAACTTGTACTGGCCAAATTCTGTCATTACAGAGAACCTACATTCCTAGCTGCTGAAATTAGTTCAATCCATCGTAATCTGCAATCCGGATAATATCAAACGCAACATGCACAGAAAGTTGAGCGTACTGTCCAACTGACTTTGCAACGACGTGTGCATATCTTTGAACACCAAAGTGGCTAATATAGATGTTGCTTATGAGAGGATAATTCTAATATGAAACTGGGTTTCTTCAATGATAATAACATGTTATCGTCTGCTACTCAAACATGTATACATATTATAATCATAAATTTCATATTTCTTTGTTCATTTAATTGATTGTTATTTATGCGTTATACGTGTGCATTGCATGTTAATTTTTTGAACACTTTTTTGTTTTGAGATCAATTTTCTAATACAAATTCTTAAGGGCATTATCTTTCTTCAAGGATTTGTTGAATGTCGAGGAGGGTTTGGTTGCTTTACAATCATGCAAAAATGAGATGCTATAGGTTTTGTTTGAACATTATATTCCAAACATATTACATGACTAATTGAAACTGAATTATTCAAAAGTCAAACTTGGACAGGGTACCAAAAATGTTATCAATAATGAAGTAGTAGCAATTCTCCATACTCACTTGTGCATAGTATAACCAAGCTCTTCTCCAGTAAGGATTTATGTACAGAACTGTAGCTATCACCAATAACACCATCACGTAAGTCACCCCAAAGCTCACATAGAATCCTTCTATGTCTATGAAACCTTCCATTTCTGAGCTATGAATTGAAGGTGTCAATGTCGAGGGATGTGTTTCCCTTAAACTGCAATTTCTTGGAAGTGGACATCCGTAGAGGAGAGGATTTCCTACGTAACTGCTCTCATCAAATGTTGAAAATTGTTGACCTTGGGGAATCCTACCAGATAAATTATTGTATGAAACGTTGAATACAGCTAGAAAAGTTAACTGGATAAGCCCAAAAGGAATGCTTCCATGTAGGTTATTGTGGGAAAGATCCAAACTCTCAATGTGGCTGAAGTTCAAAAAAGTTGTAGGGATTGGTCCAATCAAGTTGTTATGGGATAAGTTTAGTAGCTCAATTTCACTCAGGTTTCCAAATTCAAGTGGTATGTTGCCTGTAAAGTTGTTGGAGGAGAAATC
>CANYBF010203098.1:0-18091 GCA_948192965.1 Dalechampia spathulata
TAGTTTATTTCTAAACGCAAAGGATTAAGTGAGGTTGAACCGTCTCTGTGGGATTCGACCCTTACTTCCACAACTGCAAAAATAATAATTCCAACGTGTGGTTAGTGAGGAATTTAATTTGACGGAAGCGACACCCGATCAACCTTCCTCTTTTTCTTGATTAGTCGGCTGGTTAGATGTACTTCAGCAATAGCCTTCCCAGTCACGCTTGCCAGCTTTATGGACAAAGACGCAATTTCATCATCTTTTTCCTTGGTTTTATTCATGTGCTCCTCTATCAATTTGGTCAAGTTGGTAACTTGTTCTTTGAGTGAAGCAGTGTTGGTCATCATCACAGACATAGTGCCACTAGGATTTTTTGGAGAAGAAATTTATAAATTTGATTGTGGAGTGAAACTTCCACCTTGACTTCCTTCCTCGTCATAGGACTTTAACAAGGATAAGAAACTGGATTCCTTTGACACTCCAATTTTTACCTCCATCTTTGGTAAAGGCATCATTTGTTGTTGCTCATACCTTGAGGTCTTGAAGGCTTGGAAAGCTTGTAGCTTGAGAGCTTCTTGTTGCTTCTGGATTCTGGCTTCCAAATATGTGTTTTGAAATGAAGAGAGACCTCCTATTTATAGTGATTTAGAGGAGAATAAATTTACAAATTTAACCCCTATCCTTACTTCAAAACAATTATCACTTCATTTATTTATTATTTTAATAGTATTTATCTTACTATCAGAATAATTTAAATTTAGATAATAAACCGGATAATTTTGATTGGTTTAAAATCTATTTAATTTATTAGATTAAGATAATTATTTAATCTAATTATTTTATAGATCAAAAATATTTGTTTAATTGATCCATAAAATATATTTCATTTATTATATTAAAATAATTATTTAATCTAATTAATTTCATAGATCAAAAATATATTTAATTGATCTAAAAATTAATTAAAATTTTTTTTGATATCTACAAAAAAAATATATATATATATATTATGTATACATGAAAATATAATGATTGAAATCAATATACAATATTATTTGCGTGAAAAGTGAATAATATAAAAATATAACAAATATAACTCATATTATGCATGACTTCTTTTTTTTTTAAAATCTTTTTTACATCCAACATACATCATTTGGATAAATAAAAATATACAACATCAAAATTCATATTTAGAATTTTAAAAAAAACTTATGAATCAAAAAATAACAAAGAAGAATAAAAAACCTTTTAAGGATGTGTTGTTATAGAGTGTTATCAAATTATTATGATCCTAAATCAAGAATATAATTTATAGGTTGAATTAATAAAATGTAAAAATTAATAATTTAATTTGATTTATATAGTTATATTATAAACCAATAACACAATTAAATATCTGACACTACTATCTTTCTTTCTTTTTATTTAATTAGAATAAATTAGAAAATAAAAAAGAAATAAAAAAAGGATAATTCGATCATAAAAAATGGGTGTTAATTTTAATTTTAAGTGAAGTAAACTAATTTCAATTCAATTTTTAAATTTAAATTAAGAGAAAGGAAGTTGAAATTAGATATTACTTTGATACAAAGCAAAATAATGGAAGAACTACAATATTAACATCATGCATGTTTGTAAAGAACAAAAATATTTCAAAACTTCATAATTTAAAATTTTCACAAGTAATTGGCATAAATGAGAAAACAAGAAAACGGAGAAAAATCAAAATACTTAGGAAAAATGTAAAAGAAAATTATCAATCAGATTTAGATTGAGAGACCATACAAAAGATAACAAAAATCTCTAACATATAAATGTGGTTAAATTAGAAAAAATTAATTAATGAAGAGAAAATTAAAAAAATAATTTAAAAAAGGTTTAAAAGAAAAAACTTAAATAAAAGTTGGAATGAATATTCTTAAAAATAAAAAAATTGTTTTTGAATAAAAAAGTCTTGTGAATAAAAAAATTTATTTATAAAATTCTTTTAAAAAACTGGGTATTTATAAAAATAAAAAGAAAAGATATATTAATATAAATATCTCAATAAATTATCATCATGACAATTATGTGTAGATTTATTATAAAATATTATTAATTTATTAATAATATATGAATATATTTTTTTATTAAATATTATATATATATATTAATTTTATATTGATTAATATATAATAATTATTAATAATTGTTATTTAAATTAATATATAGATATAATATTTAATAAAAAATAAAATATTTTATATTATTAATTAATTTATAATAATTTCTAAATGATGACGTCATCATATGGACTAACACTCTTGGCTCAGACCGAATAAAGCAAACCAGCCATATCTTCTTGGCGGCTTGTCCTAATTTTCGTAGATGGTGCTGACGTCGGCAATCGCATGCAAATTATACGGAATTTAATAAAATGAAAAATGAATAAAAATAATAATTTTGCATGTGTAATTGTTTAATTTAATAATGATGTAATTAAGAAAATAAGCTCTGTTGGGTGAAGACAATAAATAAGCTTGTTTGTTATTTATTAAAATATTAGTTTGTAAAGGAAAAAAAGTTTAATTATTGTATTATTTAAGTTCAAAATAAATAACAATTTTATGTTTTCAAATAATTAATAATGAATATAAAAATATTTAATAATTAGTCCCACTAAATGCCGACAAAAAAATAAATAAAGAATTTATTTCTCGGCCAACAGGACGCCGTCCAGTCATAGACAACACTTACCCTTTATTATATGGTAAGTTTTTGTCTTTATGATTCATAAACTTGCTTACTATAATAACTTATAATTTCCTTTTAAATATGGTATGATTGATATTTCATTATGAGATGTAAATCATTCAAGGTGCACTATCATTGATTTTTTCTATTATTAGATCATTAATTTTCTAGTATTGGATATGCATCAATCCCCATATATTATTTTATGACTTTGAGTGTATGTTCTGATAAATAGTTGTACGAACATGGACATTGCAACTACCTTTATGATGAGGTATCAAGAGATTATTTCACCAAATTTCGTATTCTCTACCCATCAACCTATGTTGATTTTAATTACTATTAATATTAATAATCATATGATTAATTTTCAGGATTAAATTAAAGCTCAACTAATTACTCCCCTAAAGAACATTAAACACATAGTTAAACTCAATAATAAAAGATATCAAAATATTCCCCCACCTCTGAATAATAGATATCTTTTTGTTGAAGAGCATGACACAAGTTATTTCAACGTTTTATGATATGAAATCAAACTTCTCTTTAAAAAAAATATCAATGAAATCATTCAAATACATTCTAATATAGATTTAATTTTTTATTCATTCACGAGATTCAAATGAATTTAGATTTAATTTTAATAAAAAATAAAATAAAATATAGAATAACGTACGTTCATAATTTACGAAATAGTGTGTTTGGTTTTAAATGAATATAGATACTCATGCAATGTAAAGGAAAGGAAAGTAGTGTTTCTACAAGAAAAATTAAGATTCCATTTTATTGAAATTTCAAGATAATATTTATATTATAAGCTATTGTTTCCTCTTTATTATAATGTATTAATTATGTTGTATGTTTTATTCATTTTTATTGATTACATAAAGCAAAGTTGATTTTGAAATAAACAATTTATTATTATGATTATTTTTTTTTTTATAGTAGTGATCGTGTGATTGGAAATTGTCCTTTTCTTTTCTGATTTTACAAGAATAATATCATGCCATGTAATGCACATATACGTAAAATAAATAATATATAATACACTCACTGTTCCTAATAATTTAGAAAATTCATATAATTTTAAATTTTGTTACTTGATTGAAAAGGTAAAATCCATAAATTTTAACCACATATATTATATTTTCTTATAAATAAAAAATACAAAAATTTTAAAAATATGCTTTTCTTTAGGAATTCAAAAGGAAATAATCAAATATTTTACAAAATTTTTAGATATTTTATAATTAAAAAATAGAATTCACAAACTAAATTCCTTTTATCTAAAAGATTGCTACATAAATACAAAAAAAATTAATGAATTATTTTCAAAGTTTTTGAAGAAAATGAAATTCCCAATTAATCCTGTAAACCTATTTGAAATATCACAATTATATTATCAATACTAAATTATATTAAATATTAAAACAGGGGTAAAGTTGTCCTTTCAGTATTAATAAAAGAATTATTAGTATAGGGAGCGATAGTGTTAGATGCAAGAAGGGCAAAAATGTCTCTCCACAGTTAACGAACAGTGAATCTGATGAGAATTCATAAATAGCATTAGAATGTTGAAAAGATTAGCATCTGCAATCACACAAAATCAATGAAGATTTATTTGAATTTTTTAAAAATAATTTTATATTGTTTAAATTATTTATAATGAAATATTATATAATTTAATTATATTATATTTTCGTAAAATTTGAAATTATGGATAAGATTTATGTTAATTGTCCATAATAAAGATAAGTGATTTAATTCATAATTGAATGTGTGAGCATTTGTGTTAGTGAAATGCATTATAAATGCATTATAAATTAAGATATGTATATTTTATAATATAAATTAATTTTAAAAGTTGATAGTATGTTAAAAGCTTATAGAAATAATATCTTTAAAATAATATTTCAAAATATCTCATTTAAATACTTATAAAATTTAATGTCTATAGACTTTATATTATTTATCTTCATTCATCTTTTATTTTAAATTAAATAATAAAATTTCAAATAATTATATTTATTAAATATTTATATTTCAAAATATATACATTAGATTATGCTTTTTTGAACACCAAATATTGCCATACCAACTAAAAGGAATTTCCTTTTTTTTTTAATCTTTTCATTAATAAATTATCTCTCAACTTATTGAATCTTTACAATTAAATTTTTAATCATTTTTTATATATAATTTTAATCATTAAATTATTATAAATAATAATTTTATAGAAATAATTAAATTATTAAAATAAAAAATTTAAACTTAAGTTAAATAAGATACAAAAAAAGAACAAAACTCTCTTAATTGATACACAATTAATGCGAATCGTATGTATCAGTTATAGTTATAAAATCATATTAATAATTTCTACTTATACCTTAACTCATTTTAATGCTATTATTTATCTTATACTTTTCATCTTTCTAAAATTAACTTATATTATTTCAATAATTTGCTTTTATATGTGGATTGATGTCATTTGCATTATTTATTAAAATAGTAATTTCATTATTATTTATCCTAATAAAACTATCTATCAGACATTTTCTTTTTACATAACAATAAAAAAGTATTAAAATTAAAATATTTTTACTTTTTTTAACAAATCAATAGTATTTATTGAACTTGAAAATTTCAATTTAACAATTTAATTGAATATTGATGGATCTTAAGATCTTTGATTTTAGTTTTAATATTAACAAATCATGTTTATATTATTAATAAAGTATTTTTAAATGTTAAATTTAATTTTTGATATGATTGGGATGTTTGAGACTTGTCATGACTTAAGAAGAACAAAAAATGTATGTTTTTTTGGTTTAGGTAGAATGTTTGGTACAAGCATACCATTAGGCTGTATGGTTGTACAAATGCTACTGTTCAAAGTGGTTTTAGGTTGTGGTATGATCATACCACCTACACGTATGACCGTACTGCCCAAGATGTATGGAACGACCGTATGCGCAGGTGGTACAGTCATACGCCTGTTACAAACAGTTTTCTTAACATTGTTTTAAAAAGGTTCTTTTTACATTTATTGTACCCCCAATGGTCATTTGAGCTACAGAAAAAATATATTAATGTGGATTAACCTTATTGAAGATAAGAAATCAATTATTGATCATTAATTTCTTTCTTGAGCTTATTTTTCTATGATCTATATATTTCTTGATTTCTTGAATTGTAAATCCATTGAAAAGAGATTTTATGTTTTCAATCCTTGTTTTTCTCTTGGGTTATGTTTTGAGAGATAGGAAGGGATTATGATTGAGTGAGGTTTTGTATGAGCTTTGGAAAAATATAAATTGTAAAGGTTTAGTGTGAACCTTTGGTGTTACTAGAATTATAATTCTAGGGTTATAATTTTTATTAAAAGATTAGTGAAAACTCAAGTTGTTTATTTGGAAAAGTATATGTAAGTATTTGTTGATCAAATCACTGTCACACCCTCGTGAGTGATGTGTCGGGTCTACATATAGGGGTCTGTATGCATATGTGTTTTGCCATACGATGATGTATTTGCTGATTGTATGTATGGATGTGTGCTATTGATTGTACGTATATTTTGTATTGTTATGTGTTTGTGATATGTGATTCGTTGTGATGCTGTCGCCTTATTGGGAAGCATGACTTCTCGGTTGGATGAGGGACAGCTATTCTGTGTGTTTAGGCTTGGTTTAGAAGTGTTTTAAGTAGGTACCAGGTGAGTAAGGCATTGAATGGCACTTATCTTGGGTTTTAGGTGACGGTACGGGCGTACCAGGTGTCCTGGAGACGGTACGGGGAGTTGTATGGCCGTACCGTTGCTCGCAGGAAAATTAGCTTGTCAGGAAGTTGGGGGTGGTACGGGCGTACCATTGCTCGCAGGAAAACAGGGCATCAGGACTTTAATTTTGGTACGAGCGTACGATGTTTGGTACGACTGTACGAGACTTAAAAGTGCCTTTTTAAAACAGGATAAGTTTTGACTTTCCTTTGACTTTCTTTTGTTCTTCACTCTTTTAAACGTTTCTAAACACTAGAATTTAGCCTACTTTGTTACTTTTACGGAGTGAGAGCTCGAAGAAGCGAGTTTAGCTAGTGGTCTACGGATTAAGTAGCTTATTCCAGGTTTATGCTAGATTGTGCTAAGTGTTTTATTTGCTTCTCTTTTGTTTCAAGGCCAAGTAAGGCCTAGAAAATGATAATTGGGGATTCTATTCTTGTATGTCTCTATGTAGTTATGACATGAACTTACTAGTTGCTTAACTAGGCATCCCTTGTACGTTATGTGACATTATATTATTGAATATAGGCATGAACATGACATGAGGGATTGTGAATGAAAGAAAAAGAGTGAGAGATGATAGGAAAAAGGCATGCTGGGTCATATATTACAGGATTCCATAATGGAATCGTATATTATATTGCCCTCCTACGGGAGTTGAGTCTCGAAACATACAGTTAAAAAGCAAAAGGGGTTTAAAGACCCAGATAGTAAATGCCCTCTTTCAGGAGTTGAGTACCGGTACATACAGAGACCCAGCATGGTAGGAAATTGTGCACAATGAATAGAAAAGAAAAGAGTCAAGTAAGAGAGGAAAAGAAAGAGGGAAAGGGTGCAAAGCATGACATTGCATTCTAATGTTTGGTTTATGATATGCTCGTGTGTTTGATTACATGTTATGTGTCTGTATGTTTACTAGTACCACTGAGTCTTTGACTCAGCGTTTATTAATTGATGGACGCAGGTTTTGAGCCTACAGTTGAGGGCCCCGAGAAGTGATTACTTATGTCAGCAGAGAGGCGGATTCATCAGAAATTCCTATCCTCGAGGTGGTCTTGGGACAGCCGAGCGTGCTCCTTTTTGTTTAGCCTATTTCTTTTGTAGCTTGTACAGATCATAGAGGCAGTAGATACTTGAATTTTTGGTGGTGACTTTGTTAAGGGCTATTGTAATTAGTCAAAACCCTTTTGTATACTTTTGATCAGAATATGTATATATATAAATTTCTGAATTCTCTTTTTGTGTTAAGGCCCTTATGATTGATTGTATAATGTATGCCCAGAGAGATCATTGTAATTGTTAAACAATAAGTGCTGCGACTCTGTCACCACCATTTGCATGTTGTCCCCATACGACGTATATGTATATGTTTAACGTATCCCTTGTAGTATGCATGGTGGTTTTCCATACGGGAGGTCGTTATGTATACTACGGGAGCATGTTACTCCAAGTAGGGGCTGGGCGTGACAATCACTATAAATTTCTTGTGTTCCACTTTTGACTCTCTCTAATTATTGTTTAATTATGTAGTTGCCATTTACTTTGGATTTCAATTGGTATCAAATCTTGAGCTCTTTCTTTTAAGAATTAACATTTTTAGAATTAATATCAAATATCAACATATTATGTAAAGAGTCAATCTTACACTAAACCCCCTTCTTTGATGGTATAGATTACCTATATTGGAAACATCGAATTATGAAATTTTTAGATAGTAATGGAGTGAATTTGTAGGATTTGATTATTGAAGATTATACCATTCTAACAATTATAATTAAAGGCATTTTCATATTAAAGCCTAAGAGTGATTGGAATTAGGAAGAAAAGAAGGCTAATGATAGGAATAAAAAGGCTATGAATATGTTGTATTGTGCCATTAGGAGGGAAGAGTATAAGAGAGAGTCTCATTGCATGACTGCCAAACAAATTTAGAATGCTTTGAAGACATATCATGAGGGCATTAATCAAGTGAAAATTAAGAAGCTTCAACTTTTAACTCATGAATATGAGTTATTCACTATGAGGTAGAATGAGAGCATATCAAAGATGTACAATAGGCTTATAGTGATTACAAATAGTTTAGTAACGCTTGGAAAAATATATGCTAAGGAGAACATTAACAACAAGATTCTTAGAATTCTTCCAAAGAAGGATTGACTAGTAAGGGTTACTTCCATTGAGGAGGCTAATGATTTATCTACTTTTTCAACCGATGTGCTTCTAGGAAAGCTCCTTACTCATGGGATCACCTTAAAACAAGACATTGAAAAGGATAAAAGAAGAAAAAGAAGAAACATTGCTCTCAAAGCCATCAAGGAAGCAAGTGAGAAAGAAGAATCTACAAGTGAAAAAGATGTTGAAGGTGAAATTACTATTCTCACTAAAAGAGTAAGAAATCTTATATTGAAGAAGAAGAAGTTTAAGAGAAATTCCAAAAGATCACTTGAAGCAAAAGGAGATAAACATTGGAAAAATCAAATGATTTGCTATAAATGTAACAAGAGAGGACATTTTTGATAAGAAAATGCATTTTTGATGAGAAAATATGTATTTGTTGGTGTGGTTAGCTATATTTAATCAAAACTAGGCTCACTATTCACTCCTATTGTATTATGGGAAATGCATGGTTAAGGAGGAGTATGAATTGCAAGGTTACAATTTATTAAAGCTAATTTTGATTAAAAAGTCATTTATATCTTCAATCCTTATTTTTCTTTTGGGTTATGTTTTGAGAGATAGAACGAGATTGTGATTGAATGAGGTTTTGAGTGAGCTTTGGAAAAATACAAATTGTAAGGGTTTAGTGTGAATCTTTGGAAAAACACTTGGGTGTTACTAGAATCATAATTCTAGAGCTGTAATCTTCATTGAAAGATTAGTGGAAACTCAAGTTGTTTGTTTGAGAAAATGGATGTAGGCATTTGTTGGCTGAATCACTATAAATTTCTTGTATTTCACTTTTAACTATCTTTAATTTTTGTTTAGTTGTGTTGTTGTCATTTATTTGGGAATTCAAATATATTTTTTCTTTGAGTTCGATGGATTAATAGGAAAATGAAGTTAAACGATATTTATTAAGATCATTAATGTACGTTGGAGTCAAACATTTGAGTAAAAGAAGTAAAATTTAATATGAATAATTTACTAGATTGATTAAATTTTAATGATAATTACATAGAAAATTTTCAAATTTTTTATGAATGAAAATGTATCATAAAAATAATTGAATGGTAAAAAATTAATAAAAGAAAAAAAGAGAGAATGGAAAAAGTTGAGAGAAAGGAGAGCACTTGAAATGTGATAATTAAGATTCTAATATTAATTCTATGCCTTTTAATGCACCTTAATCCCATCCAACTTCAAATTTTAATATCTTAATATATATAAGTTCATTTTTATCATATATATATATTTGTTGATATTAGTTTGACGGATTTGTTTATAGTATTAAATATAATATTGTCCTTTTTTATGATATTTCATTTTCACCTTTTAAATATAAAACATTGAGTTAGGAAAATCTGATAGCATACTTTTATTAATTTGATTATATAATTTCTTATGTAAAATTAAAGATTAATTAATATAATTATGATAAATAAACAAATATATATTTTATTAAATATCATGATAATAATTTGTATATTTATATTATAGTTGGTGATAATATCAATGATACCTACATTATAACTAATATTATAATGATATACAATAAAAATTAATACATATTATAATTATATTAGTTAGTAAATAATCTTACATAATAAATATTAATAATAATTGTCAAAATGATTTATGAATTGGATATGAATATAATATGGAAAATGAGTTTGAATGGTTTATACAGAGTTCATGTTAACTTAAATAATATCATAGATTAATCTATTAACTCAATTTTACACATAATTAAGTCACATTATTTTGAGTTTGACCCATTATTTTATATTAATAAAATAATAAAATAATATTATTTTATTTTTATTTTTATAAATTAATTATATATTTTTTTGTATTATACGAACCATTTTACATCAAAAATATCAAATTACCCACACATAAATTAATCATGTTAGGCTAATGCATGTTAAATTTAAATCAAATTTATTTAAATTTTTAATATAATGATATTTTAATTCACATTTAAATAAACATTAAATTTATTGAAAGCATAAATAAATTGAAGTTAAATACAACTTATCAACGGAGATGACAACCAGAAGAACAACAGATAAAATGTATGGAACAGTTTTCTGAATAAAATTTCTCCTGTTTTCAGAGAGAGAGGTGGGTAAGGGGTGGTTGTGGGCATTTACTATGCAACAAATAGAGTAGATAATGAGGAAGGAGTACATGATATTTGCAGATGTGTATGCAGACACAGGTGAAAGGAAACACAGAAGTAGCAATGTATTTAGTATGGGAAAATGTGAGTGTGGAGCTTGCAAATAGCAAAAACCGCAATGCTTCATCAAGCTGCAACACTCATAAAACCAAGCTATTGTTGAAGGAGATGAGTGGTCTTGCTGAACCCTGTCGAATCATGGCCATTATGGGTCCTTCTGGCTCTGGCAAAATCAACCATCCTTGATTCTTTGGCTGGTATGCTGTCCATATATATAAGCTTCAGATTACTATATTTTCAGTCTAATATTTGCACTTTTCTCATTACCCACAAACATACATGTTTTGTTAATACAAATATATTATTCTCTGACAAGTCCCTACAATTTAATTTGTCTGAGTTCATGTCATGTCCTTTTTTTAATTTTTTTATATTTAAAATATAAACATCGGTAAACTATTTAATAAAGTCTGTATTTTTTTTCTAATAAATTGTAATTTTTTTTTATTTTAAAAAGATAAGTGATTGATTAAAAAATTATAGTTAATTTATCTAATTTGAGATTAATTTTTATAAAGGAAAAATGAAATATGTATCAGATGATTTAGGATTATTAATCAAAGTTTAATGAAATATTAAACTCTATTTTTTATGATAATTGATACTTATTTTTTAAAAATAAATAATTTAATATTTTACAATATTTCGCACAATAATATTTAAAAAATGTAAATAAAATGTCAGCTTTCATAATTTAGAATAATTAAATTAAATTAACATTCAATTTCAAATTTCTATTTCATCACTTAGCTAGTGAAGCACTTGGAAATTTCCAAAAACCCCAAAAATTGATTTTATAAATATTTTAAGAATATGTTATGTTATTTTTAAATAAAAATTTAAATTCCTTATTTTTATAATTATTTAAAAAATTTTGAAAATATAATTATTATTTTCAAATTAAATCTTTTTTAATTTTTTCACAATCTATCAACCAAAATTTGATTTTAGATTTTTTTTGCACACGTAAAATAAAATTATTTTCAACTTTATGCTAATAAATTTCCATATTAAAATCCTACAAATGGTTAGAATTACATTAATTCTATTATACCAACTCACTTATATATATGTGTATAAATTTATTTCATTCATTACAGACTCATTATTTATAATGATTTAATGATTAAAATTAAATACCAAATACTAATGAATAAGAAATTGGTTTAATTATAAACTTACAATGATGAAGTATTTTTTGATTAATTGGAAATTAAATGGATGAAGATAATAATTAAACCCGAAGTATTTTTATTTGTTTTTGGTGTTAAATTTGGATGCACAGGAAGACTGTCGGCAGACATTAGAATGTTTTAATAAATGGAAAGGAAAGAAGATTTGATTGCAGAGATATTGTAAGTTCTTCCTTGTTTAATTTCAATCCTTGAAATATTGAATCGAATCTATCGATTTGATTATGATCGATACTTAATGTCGTAATTTCATTATTTCTAGAGTGATTAATAATTTTGTATATTTTTGAAATTCAAATAATGAAGTAAATTATTTAATTAAGTAAGAAATTTATTAAATTTATGTAGAAAGGTATTCATAACTTGTTAATTTTATACAAAAATATATTAATAATTATAAATGATATAATATATCGAAGGACATTTAAAATATTTTATAATATATATTTGTTTAAATATAAATATTAAATAGTTAAAATGATCAAATAAAATTGTATATTAAAAAAGATATTGATAATTGTACGTGTAATATTTTATTTAATTAAGTTTTCAAATCTTTTATTATGCATATTGTGTAAATGAAAATAATAAAATGATTTCAATAAATAAATAAATTTTGTAATAATTATGAAAAATATATTATTAATCATTTTATTAATTTTTCAGAAATAGTTATTGATAATTTATGCAAAAATATATTAATAATTATAAATCGCATGTTTGTATTTAAGGAAATTGGAAATTTTTTATTGTACATATTTGTTTAAATGTAAATAATAAAATAATTTTTATAATTTAAGAAGATATCAATAATTTTAGATGCAATATTTTTAGTTAATAAAGTTTATAATGATTTATTGTGCATATTAATATTAATGTAAATGAAAATAATAAAATAAATAATTAAAATATTAGTTATTGTAATTATTATAAAAAATATTAATCACATATTAATTTATAACTATTAACATTCAACAATAAAAATAATATAAAAAATAATAGAAGGTTCTAATACATCATTTTTTATAAAGAAAATTTTCATTAAAAAATTAATAATCATATACCAAAATTTTGATAAAAATCTTCATATGTAACATTTTATATCTAAATATAAAAATAATTCAAAATATATCCAAATTTACGAAGAATTACAAATAACATGATTAATCATTACATATCTGAGTAATTTATGGATGGAATGATTTGAGGAAAAATAATTTGTTATTGTGTGTGAACTTGCAGTCATATGTTACACTAGAAAATGTGTTCTTAGGAACACTAACCATGAAAGAAACCTTAACGTATTCAGCTCGCATGAGGTTTCCTGATAAAATGAGCAAGGAAGAGATCACTGATATTGTAGATAGCACAATTGAAGAGATGGGTCTTGAAGATTTGTGCAAATTCAGTGATTGGGAATTGGCATTTGAGAGGCATAAGCAATGGTGAGTAGAGAAGACTTGGTATCAGCTTAGAAATTTTAACTCATCCCCATGTTTTATTCCTTGATGAGCCTACCACTGGATTAGATAGTGCTTCTGCTTTCTTTGTGATTCAATCTCTCAGAAATATTGCCTTTGATGGAAAGAAGATTGTCCTTTGTTCTATTCACCAGCCTAGCAGTGATGTCTTCAATTTGTTTGATGATTTGCTGCTCCTTTCTTGTGGTGAAACTGTTTATTTTGGAGAAGCAAACATGGCAGTTAAGGTACCTTTTATACTCGAATTTCCTTTTTCTCTCATGCATGCATGCATGTATGTGGGTGGGTATGTGTGTGTGTGTATATATATATATATATATATACATACATATGTATATTTTCAAGGTAGTTTATTTATATCAATACTATGCTTATCCATTATTGATGACATGTTGCTAGAAACGACAAACAATTCCTTTTAAATACTGAGAAAGGTATAACATACATTAAAAGAGTTTGTTTCTTTACGAATCTTTTAGTATTCAAATCACATTACTATAATCTGTCAAGAAAATGCTACACTCAGAGTCGATTTTATTCACTACACTTGAGCTATGCAAGTATTATCGTGTTATTTGAGTGTTCGAACAATGTGAAGTTGATGCAATGTAGTGAAATTAGTTCTTTGCAGATGCTGGATTCCCATGTCCGACAAGAAGAAATCCTTCAGACCATTTCCTTAGATGTATCAGTTTAGACTTTGATATTATAACGGAAGTTCTATTGCGATCCCAAGGCCAAAACCTTTATGTAAGTTTATTTAGAGTAGCAACATCATTGTTTTCAAGTGAATGCCAACTTCTTCATCACCAAATACTTAGAATATCTCTATTCATGGGTCTTCACAGGCCGATGGCGGTTTACTAATTATCCAGTAAATATGAAAACGACAAGCATTAGAGCAACTCTCATTGACAAGTATAAATGTTGTGAATTTTCACTTCATACGAAAAGAAGGATTCAAGAAATGGCCCTAATGGTATGTGCACGGATTCTTATTCGGTTTTGGTTTAACAAGGTTATCTCAAACTTGATGAACTGCTATGATAAACCATGAACTAGTTGTTCCTATCAGCTTGGTCCAAATGAATAGTGATGGAAACACCATTAGTGGATATTCTATATGCATGGTTACAAGCAAGCTTATCAAGTGTTGCCATTTGGCTACTAAATTGCAGGGAGGAGAGGTTATTGAATCAAAGAACGGAAGCAATGCAAGTGCATGGAAGCAGCTTAGCACGTTGACTCATTGATCATTTGTGAACATGTATGGAGACATTGGCTACTATTGGCTAAGGATTGTGTTCTATCTCCTTGTAGCCATTAGCATTGGCACCCTCTACTTCAACGTCGGCAATCATGATGGTCCACTCTTGTCAAGAGTCCAGGTTGTGAGTTTCATTTATGGCTTCATGATTTGCTTGTCCACCCGAGGCTTACCATTTTTCATCGAAGAAATGAAGGTTATTTTATTTTCATTAATCCAATCCACTAAATCTGTTCCAAATTGGCATTGTTCATGGGAAATATGATCATTCTCTATGCTTTTCTTTACTATGATGAATTCAGGTTTCACGTAAAGAAAGGTCTAGCGGGCATTATGGGGAGGCAGTGTTGATGTTATCTAGCTTCATTTCATCATTCCCATACTTGATGCTTATATCAATGTTTTCAGGGACAACAATCTATTTCCTGGTGAAATTTCGCCCTGGATTTCTCACTATGCTTTCTTCTGTATCAATCTGTTTTGTTGTCTCTCTGTTGTAGAGAGTTTCATGATGGTTATTGCCTCTTTAGTCCCTAATTTCTTGATGGCCGTTGGAACTGCAACCGTTGCAATGGTAAGTTGTTTTTTCATTGATTAACTCATTACTTATTCGTGAGTTAATTTTGCTTATCTAGAAGAAAAAAAGTTCACTAGAAGTTATGAATCATAAAATATGCTTTGTAATGTATTCATTGGCTTGATCTATGGACGATAATACATAACAAATTTAGACAAATATGTCTCGTCATAAAATTGAAATTTGGTGAGCTTAGCTCTTGTGAAATGATGCAGGGGTTTATGGTAATGGCTTCAGAAATGTGCACACCGTTAGGCGACCTTCCCAAAATATTTTGGCGATACCCTATGTCCTACCTCAGTTTCGCAACTTGGGCAGTCCAGGTATTCTTCTTCTTCTTTTGAACGTCTGTACGATTAATGATGGACTTAAATGAAATATGACTATATGATGAAAATTGCAGGGTCAATACAAGAATGATCTGGTGGGGCTAGAGTTTGATTCACTGATTCCAGGAAACTCGAGAACGGAAGGGGAAATAATCCTGAAAACACTATTTGGGATTCCTGTTGGATGCTCAAAATGGTGGGATTTATGTGCACTGGCATCGTTAATATTCGCCTATAGATTACTCTTTTACGTCATACTCAAGTACAAGAAAACTGTTGGATCCTCGTTTCAAAGGTTTGTCCATTCTGCAACTCTCAGAAGCCTTGCTGGTTCAGCCTGTGGAGCAAAGAATAATGGGTTTCTTCCTTCTTCTTCTTCATCATCTTCTTCTTGTCCTGAAAGATTACAGCAACATCCCCTCCATCCATTATCTTCCTAAGAGAATTTGAATTCTCCCATCGCTTAATCCTTGCTTGGTTTGGTTTACAGCTTTAATAGATAGAAGCTGTTACGACGATGCTATATTGGCTTCTATTTTCAGCCGTAAATTGTATACTACATTGGAAGAGCTTCTTAGCTTGACAAGATCCGCAAATGGATCAATAGACAGATTAGTGGATAGCATGTTCGACATTGTTGTTGTGAAAAAGCAAGCAAATTCTTGCTTTTTCAAAGATCAAACAATCTTACAAATTAAAATAATCAAACATATATGTAAATGATAAACTTATCTATATTTATATGTTATATCATTTAATTATCTCCATAAATAGCAGGAATATATCAAACCTTTCAAATTTTTCTTAAGTTGAAATTTGAATTATTTATAATTAAATTAAGTTCATGTATAATATTTTAGTTTTTTTTTCCATGTATTACAATCTTTAAAAGAGTTTAATTCAATCTTAAATAAGCTTAATAAATTCCTATTATAAAACAAAATATTCATAATTTTATTTAAAAATAAAAAATTATAAATAAAAGTATAATATTTCATAAATATTTATAATTTTACATAAATAATTAAATTAAAAAATATTTTATATATTATAAAATTTGAATTTTTTTAAGACATCTAACTTTTCTTTCAAAAAATCTACCCAAACGTGTCTTGAAAAGTCATCAATAAAAGTTATCATGTAACGATAACCATTTATTGATACTTGTTTAACTAGGTTACAGACATATAAGTGAACTAGCTCAAAAGGAGTTTTGACTCTAAACCTAGATTCTTCAAATGAAATTTGATATGCTTTATCATATTAACAGCCTGCATATATATTGTATCTTCTCTCACATTAAGTTAGAGAAGGCCTCTAAGCATTGATTTATTTATTAGCATCTTCAGCTTGTGATAGTTGACATGTCCTAATATACTATGTCATAGGTCTATTATTTCATTTCTTATTATCTTGTTTATATATGTTGTTTGAGCATTCATCACATAAACATACTTAAGCCTTCTTTCTTGTCACATCCTTATTTTTAACGCGAAAAGTATTAATGATTCGGGTGATTAAATTACTCCCTATACGATCAAAAATTAAGTGATGATGTGGAATTATGGAAAAATACATATTTCGAGATAGAAAATTATAAATATTATGTTAATGATAAGAAATATCTATCGGAATTAAGAAATGATGATAAGTTGATAGTAGAATAAGTCAAATGTGAAAAATAAGTTTGATCGTGCAAAATTGGATCGATCGATTAAATGCACATATATCGAGGCAAGAATATTTACGTATGCATGAAAATGCATACAATTGAGAAATTAAAATAAACTATGATTGTATTTGAAGTATGCATAATTTATAAATTATGTGTGATTAAGGATCATATAAATGAATTATACGAATGAAAATTGTACATATAATAAATATACGTATAGAAATAACTATGGATTAGTGAATAATGGAATATTAAATAAGTATATTGGAATATGTATACCTAAGATGATTTATTTAACCTAAGATAAATAATATAGAAAAGAAATATAATGGAATTTGGAAATTCATTTATGATGTTATAAATGAATAAAGATGATGTAAGCATGATGTAAACGTATGAGATTAATTATGATTTTAATTGTATTAAGAATGAATGATTATGGATTGATAATACATTTTTGAAGGTATATAAATGATATGAAAGTATTAGAAAATAAAATTGGTGATTTTTATTAATGATGTCATGATGATGTCATAATTAGGTATGATGATATCATAATTGGATTATTGAATAATTGAGTGAATAATTGAGTATTAATATAAGGAAATAGAAATAATAATAGTATATTAATTAGACATGTGATGGAAATAATAAAATATAGTATATGATAT
>CANYBF010203184.1:0-26520 GCA_948192965.1 Dalechampia spathulata
GAAAGTATGATTGGGCTATGATTAGTACATGCTTTGATATGCTATATATGTTTATGAGTATGATATGAATGAATGGAATTTCATAAGATATAGAATTCAAAGTGAAAAGAGGTAAAATAATAGTTTAAAGTGATGAAAATAGAGTAGTCATGCCTTAAGAAGTGCATTTTAAATGCTTATGAAATGTGGTCCTAATGATGTCTTCAAATGAAATTTATAAGTGAAATGAAATGATTAGATATGTTAAACATGATATTATATATGAAAGTAGAGGTTAGAATGTATATTAGGAAGTAAAAAATGAAGTTAGAATTAAAAATAAGTTAAGTTGAACTTAAGGGTATTATAAAGAAGGATATTTTCGGAAAATAGAAATATGTATGTATGATGTGAGATGTGTGTTATGTATGTATGAAATGTAGGATATGATTTATTAAGGAAAAACCATTTAATTAAAGAGAAAAGAGATAATTAAAGGAAGGCACCAATAGGAAGTTGACAAGTGTCAAGTTCTCATTGGACCCTTCCTTAATTAAGTTAATAATTGAATTATGTTAGGATTTTCATAAGGAAAATTAGGCATTTTTCCTCTTCTTCTTCAGACCATACGTTCTTCTCTTCTTCCTCTCCTCTTTTCCATTTCCAATTTTACCAAAAACAAATCTCAGGTAATTTTTCATGAAAATTCTTTATTTAAGAGGTTCTCAAGTTTGCTCTCTTCATATATGTGCTTATTGCTTCATATTCTTTGATATAATTGACGTATAGAGCATGTAGGGTTTCTGCTATCATGAAGAACTTGAAGTAAATAAAGGAAAAATTGATGAATTTGGTGAGATATGTGCATAAGTATGCTTAACATGCTATCTTGGTGCAACCGAAATAAAGTTATGTATGTATATGTGTTTTCATATACACCCTAGATTGTATCTGCTGTAATTAACTCTTAATTTATTGTGCTATGTGTGAATGATGAATATGGGGTGATGAAATATTCTAAAAGATATGAAAAGGGTGAAGGAAAGTGAAAGAAGAGTAGTGATTTTGAATGGGATGTTTGCTGCCTTATTTTGGAAGCATGATTTCCTTGTAGTATAAGGGGTAAACATTGTGTTTTGGCTTGCTTATTATAAATGAAATGCTTAAATTATGTGTTGAGATTTTGATTGTGTAATTTGAGTCTAAATGGAAGTGAATGAGAATGTCAAACTTGCATTAGAAATGAAATGGTACAAAGAAGAAAATGAAAAAAAGTTGCTGCCTAAATTTGTCATTTTTCATATATGGCCTCAAAAATTTGGTATGAGTGAATAAATGATAAGAATGCATGAATGTAAGATGGAATAGGGTGTTAGAATGAAGAAATTGGCATTTGGTTGCATGAAAAATGAAGGGGAATCATAAGTATGCAAACCCGGATTTTAGCCTCGGCAGAATTTCTAACCCGGTTTATAAATGACTTTTGGAGGCCTTAACATTGTCCAAAAATTCTGTAAAAATACTTGAATCGAAGCTTATTGAGTCTAGTTTCAAATGGAACCTATATAATTTAAAAAAGAAAAGTTTAAGGTAGTCAAAAAGGGGACGCCATCCTCAGGGGTCCCTAAGAAGAAAACCAAAATGAAAGGTTTTGTAAAGTGAATGTACATACTATGTTTTTCTATGGTTTAGGACTTTGTTTGTATGGTTTTTTGCTTTGATTTATACATGGATTGAAGGTCTAAATGTAAATGTTCTTCATGGTTTATAATGAGTCTTATAAGGGTACTATAAGGGTAAGGTAGAAGTAAAAGGAAAAGTAAAGTAAAAATTAATCAAATGAGTAGTGCATTGCCTTACATGTTTTGATCACTATCATGGTTATGTACATATAATTACAAATCCAATATCAGCAAAAATGACCAAATGAATAGAAACAGTAACCAATGAATAGTAACTGATGAATAGTACCCCATGAATAGTACATTCGATCAAATGAATAGTAATTTACATAACATAGTGTGATCACTTAAGGAATGACTGTTTAAGGTATCTCAACTTAATATTATACTTAATTAAACATTATAAGTTAATGTTATACACTTATAAAGTAGAAAATTGATACTAAGACATATTTATTATTAATATAGATTTGTAACTTATATACACATATATTCTATGATTATGAAATATGGAATGGAATGGTACTTGAATGATTATGAATTCCTAAATGAAAATAAGTCAAGTACAATATATGAATAACTTTACTAAATGAATGTAAAATGAAAATGTTACAGGTTTAACTCATGAAGTGCATACGTCTCCTTCAGGTATCGATAAGGGTAAAACGATGGCAGGTTTGTGCTATTCATCTTATGACCCCGCATAAGGTCTTAAAATGATGATTTCTCACTTAATTGCTTATGATAGCAACGTAGTGAGATTTTATTGTCAATGGTATTATATAGTCATCATTGCTTATAGTCATTAAAGCATCATTTATGCATCATGTCATGAATCATCCATACATAAAGACATTCATGCCATATCATACAGAAGATATAAAGGGAAAAAGAAAGAGATATACAGAGAAATGATCAATGAAAACGTACTGGGTCATACAGTTATTATCGATTCCCTTGATTGAATCATACAATATAGGTTCTCATTATGAACCATAGAGAAATGTTATGTTCCTACGGGAACCAAAGAATGATACAGTACCGGTACATAGAGAAATGGACCCAGTACGGGATTGTATACAATCATACAGAAAACGAAAGAAATGTTACAAGAAAAATTAGAGGGAGAATGCAAAACATGAATGCATTCTCACAAGCATACATTATCATTATACATGTTGTAAATACGGACGTTATTGATGAATAGTAATTCATGAATAGTACTTGATGAATAGTAACTTATGAATAGTAACTCATGAATATAAATTTATGAATACTACCATATGCCTTATCCATTGATTATAATCGCTAACGAGTGATGCAAAATGACACAATATGATACAGTTATATGGCTTATTGTTGAATACTGTAATTTGACTTCAAAATGTTATTTCTGATATATGCTCATGTCATTTACTATTTTTATAGCACCACTGAGTTTTATACTCAGCGTTTGTCATTTAATAAACGCAGGACCAGGACCTTCAGGTGAGAATTTAGGTTGATCGGTCTACAGTCAGAGAATGTTGTGATTCTGAAGAATCTCCATCTTGAAGCAGTTTGGGACCAATGTAACATACTCCATCATGTAATGTATTTATGTAACTCTTGAATTAACCTTAGTGGCAGTAACATCTGTGTAATATAGCTTTGGAATGTGTAATATGAATATTGTGATATAATATGCTATGTACAAGGTACTTATTATAAATGAGAATTATGAATGATGATGTGATAAATTAATAACACATGTTGAAATAAAATGGATGCATCTTATTGTGTATTGATATTACCTGTAACTTTAATGTAGCAAAAAGCAAAAAATAAAATAAAAAAATAATGTATAGATCCTTTGTAGACTATTTAATGATTTCCTTGTTTAGGAGATTATTAATTATTCTACGGGAGCGTGTTACACCGGGTTAGGGTGTGACATTTTTCAACAACATAAATATTAGTAATTATTATTTCTCAAATTTTATATATAATACTGATAATAATTAATACTAATTATATATATATATATACATTATAAATTATATATACAAATTATATATATATACACATTATAATTACTAATCAATTAAATAGAAAATAAAATTTTCATTATTTATTTAGTTTATTTTTGGTTAAAAATAATATATAATAAAATTATCATATTTTTAAAAACTAATAAACAGCTATGGAATTAATTCCGTAGCAAAATAATGACAGATATGGATACGAGAACAATTCTGAAGCCATATTGTGACGGTTTTAGCTACGTGTAGTTTTTTCGTCACTATTTTATCATTTTCATAGTCATTCTATTACTATTCCGTAGCTATTTAGCTACAGATTTATTCCGTAGCTAAATTCTGTAGCCATCCTTCAATTTTTTTGTAGTGAAACTTGGTGCATGACCCATGAACTTATATATGACTTTGGGAAGGCTAAAAATGAATAAAACATGTTATTAAGTGTGGCTTTGCATGTTAAATACTTGAATGAGTATGTATATGAAGTATAATAATGAAATTATATTGTAAAATGGTTAAGATGAATTCTGTAAATGCTTGAATAGTGTTAGTGAACTAACAATATATAGATATTACATTTAGGTGTTGATAAGGCGAAAGCTATGACCTACACACTTACAGAGGATCTAGACACGAGACATACCAAGTTTGTATTTAGTATATGTTGTGCTTAATAATAATTGAATAGTGAAATGAGATTGATAAGTAATAATAAAGCCTGGTTGAATATAAATGGACTTGAATAATTATTATTATATACTTTAGTTATCTTCCACTATTATAATGATATTTTTGTATAGAAATGGAAGTGAAATGCTATTAAAATGATGTTAGAGAATGCTTGATAATGTGATATGATAATTTATGACTTTAAGTTATGAGTTGGTTGCTAACTATGAATTAACTATTGAGCATGTATTGCATGATGTGTTATAATGAGTTATGCATTTTATCTTATAAGCATGGCATGTGGTAGAGGAATAAGGGAGTTATTGTAATAAATAACGGTGGAGGAATAAGGGAGGCATGAAAGTTACATAATCGGTGGAGGAATAAGGGAGGCCAATATGTACTAGAAATAAAATAAATGTGAAATGGAAGTCAATATATTGTGTACAATCAGAGTAGATGAAATGAGCAATCTGGGATTGCAAATGATGATGGACTAAAAGGGGAGGCATGATGCATATAATACATATATTAGTATCATGCATAATGATCATTTAACTCATTAAGCATATGAATGATAAATGAAACAATGTTGTTTTATAATTTTATGTTTGTTGCAAAGGAACTTTAAAATGAGACTGTATTTTGAGTTATTGTATGATGAGAATGAAATGAATGAGTAATGATTTAGTGCATGATTATGATTGAAGTTATTGATGAGTTATGATGATATATTATATACAATTAATTATGCTTGTCATAATACATAGCAACTGTGTACATTATAGATTATTAATGTTAATCTTTTCTATAATGTGGCTAATATCATTATATAACTTATAGTCATGTTCACTTTTATTTAAGCATCACTAAGTTTTATACTCAGCACTTGTTTGTTGATGAATGCAGGCCCAGGTAGTTAGCTGAGGGTCAAGATCGAAGAACACCAGTTTGGGCAAGGTCTTTGTTGATTTTGTATGGTCGAGGTTGATCATTTTTTTGGGCTATGTAACAAACTCCTAACTTGTTATCTGTTTATGCAACTGTCAACTTTCTAAGTAATGTTTATAGGTAGTAAATGTTCAAATTTGATTGTGATTGTAAATATTGAACACTTAATGATGTATATCTTTATCAACACTTATTTAATTAAAGTTTATTTACGTATGAACATGTTTTGATAGATGATTGATGTGAATGGTTGTTGGAATGTTTGAATTATTCATATAATTTGAATGGTAGGTCGCATTGTTATAAAGGCTTAATGTATAATATGATGTATTGTGTGAGAATAAAGAAAATTGTTAGATCTTTTATAGGTTGATTAATGTGTTTTGGTGTGAGAGTGTGACGCATTAACCGTTCTACAGGAGTATGTGATCCGTTTGAGTGTCATATAAACTGTCAATTTTATCTCCATAAAATTGAAATAATTTTAAATTAAAATCATCATATTATTTCAAAAAATAATGTAAAAATCATATTACTTTAAGAAAAAATTATAAAAATCACATTATTTATATCTTTTATCAGTAACATTGATTATTGCCTCAATTGAACTTGTCAAGTTCAATGTAACAGCGTATTAAAATTGGTTTATGTTGATAAATATCCCCAGATCATGATTATTGTTAGTTAATATTTAATTGTTTTTTATATATGAGAAGGAAATTATTGTTTTAAAATATTTAAAAAATAAATATTTAGAAGAAGATAAATGGGTTTGCTGCAAAGTTGTTACTATTTTTCACATGCTACATCATTGATTTTGGTAGGTAATGAAATTTCTAATTTTTATTAATAAAGAAAAAATATTTTTCTATATTTAATAAATAACTCAATAGATTTTTTTATTTTAAATTTAAATGCAATTTATTGTATACTTAAAATTCAATAATTACATAATATAAATAATTATAATTAAATATTAATATTTTAAATTTAAAACTCCTTATAGTTAAATTAGTCCAATTCATCATGTAATATCAAATTCCTATATTTTATGATATAAATCATATCATTATTAATTATGATTTTTGTTAAAATTTATACTATTTAATATTTTTGGAATTAATGCATTAAAATTACATTAGTAAAAAAAATTAAAAATCACCATCACAATTTATTTTATAATCTTCATTTTCAATATTTCCTAATAAAGCCTTAATAAAAATGGAACACATTACATTTCTTCTTTTCCAACTTTTCCTTTTTACCTTTTTCCCTCTGTTTCTGTTTTTCATCTGCCTCTTTTACCTGATTTTCTTCTTGTCTCTTCCCTTTCCTTCTCTCTCACACCGCCGCTAGCTCCACCGCCGCGCCCTACGACGTCGTCCCCCTTGCTCGAGGTTTCCGACGCCAGATAATGTCTTCGCCTCTACTTGGTGTTTGCATCGGCTAACAGTTAGAAGAGTGAGTGATCTTATCACTTAATCTTTAGATCTGTTAGTATAAAATTGTAGCATAAATTGATTTTATTCATGTGAGATAACTGGTAGAGAACGAATTCACTATATTTGATTCATGATAAAATATAAGATATTAAAATTTAAATTCGATGTGTGTTTTGAGTTTTATCTGGATATCGATTTCAAATAATAGTTTAATTGCATATGAGTTGAGATTAACAGCATTTAGAAATTTTTTTTTCAAGTTTCTGGAACATGTGATTAACTATTTAACTTCCTGACAATCATGATTCCGTGTGGACATTCTGTCATGTGTTTTAAATCAGGGTTTTGTATTAAATTCTGTAATGCCACTTTCTTTTGGATCATATTTTGTAAAATCTGTAATGCTAAATCGTAATTAACTTCATGTTCATGTGTACGGAAAAACTCTAGCTCTGAAGTAAACAAGATTGTACCGAGGCTTAGTGTACGTAGATTGATGAAGTGAACTGGATAAAAAATCGGAAAGAGAAAATGAGAAGAAAATGTAGAATTTGGTGGCCAAAGTTCGTTTCTTCAAGTGAACCATCTTCAAGTCATTTCTTGTTTGGTTGGTTCGTTTCTTGCTCTTCTAGTTCAGTAGATATTGTTGTAGCTTTCACTTGCAGCGAGGCCGAGCTTTCCCGCTGCCAATCAAATCTCCAGGTATCAACCCCAACATGAATCGGTTCTTGTTAATATATCATCTTTTGAATGTTAACAGTTGTCATTAAATTATAAGTGGTCTCCTCATATTAAGCATCTTAGATGGGTAAGCGTATGAATTAAAGTTGCTCTTTTTATTTTTTTTGTCAATGTCATTGTTGACAATATCTTATTAGTTCTAGAGAAAATAGAGAATTATTTTGTTGAGTGGCTGTAGTGATTTATTGAGAAATAGGTGTGCAATATCGCTCTATCTTGAAACCAAGATCTACAATGGCGATGCCTGTTTTTCTTGTTTTGCTTTAAAGTTTTCGTTAAATTTAGTTTTTAATTTAGTTTGAATTGGTTGCTTACATAAATTTAGATGCCTTTCTGTGTATTTTTTTTTTCTTGAAGAACTCTTTACTTGTTAGGAAAAAGAATGGAGAAAAGGAAACATAATCCTATTCTATAACAATGTTTTTCTGAACTCTCCCTTTCATATTCATTGGAGTATAAGTTATTTGACTTGTTTGAATAGTCTCACAATTTTGATTGTTTTTTGAATTAGGAGCTCCTTTCCGACACAAATGCAATCATGCCTGTATTTCTACAGGATAAATCCATGTTTGCTCTCTTAGGTCATGGTGCTGCCTGTTCTACCAACAGTGGAGAGGGGTTAAAGGTTGAAATGGAAGAAGATAATCAGAGAATGTCCTGCATCAATGGCGTTTCTTCAACAACAAACAGGCTGGATATGTTTAGAGAAAACAATGGAGCAAGCTGTGGTTGCCATCAATTTGATGGACTCACAGAGATATGTTGGGCAGCTTCTGCTGATGAAAGTTGCTGGATCCAGCTAGTATATGAGTCTCATGACCAATATTGCAGAGATATTCGTTGGCTTCCTAAATTACATCATATTCATTGGAATGGACAAATAATATCCCTATTCGATGTCCACGTATGTAAGTCATTAGTACTTATTATGCTTTATTCAATAATTTTTTCACTTATTAGAGGCATTTAACAATTTTTTTTGTTTCCTGTGTGCGCTCAAATGTAGATAATAGTTTACGAGACTCCCATTTATGGCATGCACCATTTCTCGCTAAAGTCTTGGAATTCATTTGAGCAAGTGAAATGCGCCCTGAAGAAGCCCAGATGGGTTGAGGAACTTGGCAGGAACCAGCCTCTTTTTGACTTGGTAATATAGCTCCTCCTTTTCTTTACAGTGTAATCACACCATTTCCCTCGACTTTATCTTCTTATATTTTTATTTATAGGGCACTGTCATTTTGGCAATCAACAGTACTGCTGCTGCTAAAAAAGTTGCTGAGAAACACATCAAGTCTAATAGATCTCGTGCTAGTTTTTCAATCATCTATGTGTATGCTAGCTAAAACTACTTGTTGCTTAGTATTATCTTACTTCCACTTGTGATTTTTGATGGTCATCTTGTGGCTTTCAGGTATCTTGCGTTTGTGTGGCATGTATTTGCCGTTTCTGTTGCTTCAGTGTCCACTGTATTCTATATAGTTCTTCAGTTATCCAGCAATTTTTTACATACAGGATCAAATACAGAGATGTATGATACATCAACAAAGATTTTCAGCACCACATGGACTAATATTCAAATTCGATGTTGCCAGATCTTGTATTGGCCTGTTTGTCTTCAAGACAATGGATTAAGGTGACTGGAGTGCTTTTTTCACTTGTATCAAGTTACAATACCATTTCAACTAGGTGTAAATTTTGCTGGATTACTCTAATAAATTGTGCTAGTGAAAATTTTCCAGTTCAGATTGCTTAAATAGAAATAAATTTTTCATCATTAAATGTTAAAGCAAGTAAAAGAATCTGGATCCTCCCATTCTCTGTTGAGTTCAAATCGAGTATCAAAGCTTATGTTTCTTTTCTTCCTTATTGCTCATTCATCTCCTGCTTGACTTGCATCAGTTACATAAGAATTTTAATCTATTTAAGCTCTGTGTAAGTTTCTTTGCTACCTGTGCCTATCATTTAATTTAAGCTCGTTCTGCATTGTTTTTTGCTTTTCTAAGGGAGTGCTACAGTTTCTCTCTTATGATTCTTATTCCTGTTATGTTCCTTTTACAAATTATTTCAGGTTGCAGTCATGTGTGGAATTTGCAGAGAATGCTGCATTGCATAGGCATTCCATGTGGTCAAGTCTAGTTGTTGATCTTTTTTTAGGCAACTTGTTTGGTCTGTCGCTGTTATCTAATGCAGAATCTGCTTGCTTATGGGTTTCCACTTTTGCTAGTGACATTACGAATGAGTTGTTGCGCTCAGGATGTGTATGGTTAATGGGAGTTCCAGCTGGTTTCAAGTTGAATACGGAGCTGGCAGGAGTACTTGGCATGATTTCTCTTAATGCAATTCAAATTTGGTCAACCCTGTGGATGTTTATCGGTTTTCTTTTGATCTATTTTATCAAAGGACTTGCTGTATTGGGAATTATTTTTGGGGTGACCATTCCGGCCGCTTTGATCATGGACATGGTTGCTTTGACAACGTTCCATTTGTCAACTCTTCATTGTGCGATGTCACTCTTGTACTCATGGCAGATTCAGGCGTTAGCTGCTTTGTGGCGTCTTTTCAGGTACACCCTGCTATTTTTTTTTTTTTTTAAGAGGAAGGACTGGTGTTTGGGATTGGGTGGTTGGTTTCACTTGGAGCTCAAGTAGAATTGCATACATTGGTTAAGGTCCTTGCTTTGAAACCATGACTAGGATTTTAGGTATAAATCTAGGATCCTTTCTTTGTTTGTGATTGAATCATTAGGAGGCATTTTATCACTATTTTTTGGTAAATTCTTTTTTTTCCCTTTATCATATTGTTTTGTAATTGTTATGTTGTGATGTTTGTTCTTGTTTCACAAAAATAAAAGTTAAACATACAAAATGAATTTTTGGGAGTTGTCTGGCAATCAGATTGTACATAATTCTATTGTAATATGTTTTGTACATAATTTGTGAAAGTGGTTAGTTTTAACAACTCCTAATATATCAGATTTGTTTTGTTGCTTAATTAGAAAGCTGAAAAGGATACCATCCTTTCAAAAATTAACTCCATGAATGGCTCCTTCTCTCGAGTCTTGAAAAAGGCTTGTCATGCTCAGGATTTTGAAGAATAATCCTCGTTGTTTTATTATATTATAAATTTCATCATTTGGTTACTGGTGATGTTTTTTACTAAAAAAGCAGATGTTTGTTACTGATTTTTACACGTAACCATAATGTTACTGTTCAATAAATTTCTGTTCTTTCCTTGAAGTTACTTACGGAATTGCTGAAAATATTGGCAGGGGCCGAAAGTGGAATCCTCTTCGTCAGAGATTAGATAGCTATGATTACACTGTGAAGCAGCACACTGTTGGATCCCTTCTATTTACGCCACTTTTACTTTTGTTACCAACAACTTCCGTTTTCTACATATTTTTTACCATTTTGAATACAAGTATTACCTTTATTCGTGTATTGATTGAGGTCACTATATCAGTCATTCATAGTACACCTTATACTAAATTTGTACTCTGGTTAGCGAGGAGGAGAAGATTTCCCTCTGGAATATGGTTTGAAGTTGTATCTTGTCATAGTGGTTCTCTGGAGTTGGTATCTTATGACAAAGACGGTTCATTGTTTCATAATCCACTAAAAAGAGATGCAGGTGAAAAGAGATCTAATGTGGTTGTTTCTGCTCTTCACAGCAACTTCTTAAGCATAGGTGCGGCCCTTGAGCAATTTTGCATTCAATACTTTTTCTTTCAATCCAGTGATTTGAAATGGGAATTCATTTTTCCCAGTTTTTTGGGAGCATTCATTCTATTGAAGATCTCAGTTTATTGGTTGGTATACCTGCGTGAGCTTTCTTTTGTTTTTGACCGAGATCTGAGATGAGTTGGTAGTTTGTAATTTTATTATTGAACATGAGTCTTTTTGGGGAGTTAAGGGCAGCTTTTCTTCATGGTTTTGTAGAAGATTTGACCGACATTTTTAAAGAATTTGAAAAAGAAACTTGCATTTAACTTGGAATTGTTGTAGACTGCATTGATTCATTACAAGGTTTGGCAAGTTTTGAACCTTGAAAATATTGCTCCAGCTTTTCTACGTAATAAAATGTCCTTCTACGAAATCCTTTCCGTGCAGGGCAAGTAGTGGGGCCTCACTATAGGAAGATTTTATCTGGGGTTTCTAGTTTTGCCATAGCATCAGCTTATGGAGCTCTCACTGGCTCTAGGTGAGTTCTGTCTCTTGCCTTAAAATTGATCGATTCGGATGAGACTGGGATTTTCGATTTAGTTCTCTCTTGTACTTGTATTCTGCCAGAACTTCATCAACCTTGGGAACGGGACTTCCTTCGACTATGCGATGGATGAGTATCCCCAGCAAGGAATATTGGTACCTCTGCTATAACTCCATTCTTGCATGCATGACGGAACGTAATTGTAACTCACGTCAATGATTAGATACCCATTTATTATATCTTACGTGTACTGATTCCTTATTTTATTTGTTTGGGAAGTTTTGCTAGATCTCTTTAGGGATTAGATGAGTTGAGATGGATTGTATAGATTGAACAAGTCTGGTAATACGCATCTTAATAGGATCTTTGCTTATTCGGCTGGATAATGTTGGCCATGATCTTTTCTTCTCATTCCTGCATTCATGTTTCTTAATATCATATTATTTGGTCATGATCTTTAGCATTTTTGTACACCCAGATTTTAACCTAACTTTTTATTGTTAGCAATTTCTTTCATATCATCCTCAAAAATTCTCTTAAGCCGAAACGGGGTCGTTTTGACATGGTGAAATGTCAATTCAACAAAATAGTCACTTTATTACCATTGGATAGCTCCTAGGTTTCTCAAGTTGCAAACAAATAAATAAATAAATATAAAGAGAGCAATAAACCAATGTCAATTATTGAGGATTTATATTTTAATAATATGGATGAAGCAAATGAAATATTCCATTAAAGTATGGTACTTTCTATTATAGATGTTAAGTTGCATAATTGCTTAAGCCATTATGAATTACAAATAATTTGCTAAGCTTTTATTTTCAATTTCTATTGTCCTCTTGGTTAATCAATTGCTTGGTTGAAGTAGACTAATTAATCCAATTTGGAGGACTACCACACCGCATTATGAAAAGTAACATGTAGCTACATTTTGTTATTATGTTTGTTTCTTCCATGGACATGAATGTCCAACCTTAAAATTGTATTTGTAATAATCTCATAAGTATACCTAGATTTTTTGAGATATATTTAGGAAAATAACAAAATTTCTAAAAGTATTGAATTTATTTGAAAATAGTGTTTTTTATTTTAAATAATAAACTTGTATTGAACTTTTTCTAAATCTCCTTAAAATCTGAAAATTGTTATTTTTATAAATGTTTTTTCAAATTCAATTATAGAGTTTTAATTATTTTTTATTTCCATTTTTTTGAACATTTACGGAATATGGATTGTGATTGAATAATTGCTTATACAACATTAATAATTAGGATCATTATTAAATATCAACTCCATACATTTTTAGAGCTCGTGAATAGGAGTTGTTTTTGCCAACTGCACTAGGGGACATATTTTGGTGCCTTTTTGCTTTCTTTCTTTATTGAATCGTAAATACTAACAATCCCCATGCTAGTTAATTACATATTTAATTATTTATATGAATTATTCAGTATTTGAATTGGGATCGGATAATATGATGATTTTTTTCTAAAAAAATACTGGCCATGAAATCTGTTAAAACTAAGTCCGCCACACAGACAAAAACCTAACCCTAAACTTGTCGATATTGAAAGAAACAAGCAAACATTCACGAGAAGAAACTAACATAAAACCAACTGTATGTGATATATACTGGCTGGTGTTGATAGGTGGCCGAGAAGAATCCCTTTTTCTTCTCTGATTTGTCGCATGCATGCATGCATTTCCTTCCACTTCCAGCACTAGAATAAATACCCAACAAAACAAATTCCAAATCTATGTCACGGGTTTCAGATTATCTATATAAATATATATATATATATATATATATATATAGACACACACACATGCATAGATTAGAGCTGGAGTAAAGGGTGTGGATTACTCACCGGCTCTTTTTCTTTAGCTTCTTTAAAGGCAAAATTCAGAGATGTGCGTAGAAAGTAAAGTAATGAGAATTAGCAGGGGTTCATCATTAAGCTGATAATTTAAATCGAGTATTAAAAAATAATTCATATAAAAATTGAATTCTTTCGATATTTATCCGAAATTTGGAACGTTTAGTTTTGTATTTTATAGGAGAAAAAATGATAGAGGAGGAAGCATGTGAATGCACATGTGAAGAGACTTTCAGCATGAAGTTGTCGCAATCTCACATGGTTTAGAATTAGAAATAAGACATGGGAATGAATATACTTATCCGCTTCCATATGCCCCTTGCTTTGCTTCCTGGTAAATTTCTGCTGTCTAATTAATTATACTGCATGCTTTTTTTCACATGAATTTTGATTTATATGTCAAATATCCAAATTTTATATTAAAAGATAAACTAGTCGATAAAAAATACGTCTTCAAAATTAACTAGACGATATTCAAGATTTCACAAAATCATCTTATCAACATTTATCATCAAATAATAAATTAATTTTTAAAAAAATATCATTTAATAAATATTTTTATTGATTCTTCTAAAGATTGTTGTATCCTCAATTATATAAATCATTTAAAAAACAAATAAAGAAATGAAAATAGTACAAAAGCAACAGGATCATAATTATCACTATAGAAAGCAGACAAATTTTCATGCCTGCAAAAGACGCATGAAAACAAGAAGCCTTACTCTCAACTTCTGTAATGGTAAACTAACCCTTTATATATTCTAGCTTCAGTGCCTTGAAATCAGATCACCAAAAAACTCTCATATTTCTTCATCTAAACTACTTTCTTGATCATTGTTTCTCTGATAACTGTTCCAATTCTTCCATTGAACATGTTTAGGATGAGGAAGACAGCTACCAATGGCTTGTTTCTTCTTGCTTTGCTGTCTCTTTTTTTACTAGAGAACCATGTAAGTTGCTTCACCTCACTTCTCTTCTTCTTTGTTTCACTCTATATTTTCCCCATGTAATCATCTTCATGCTCCATGATCAAGATGAACACTCACTATTCTTTTCGATTACATGGTATCATATGATATATGTTAACATAAAATTTACATACAAGAACATACGTATAAAAAATGTGTCAAATAAATTATAAATGGGTGATTTTTATAATATATATATATATATATATATATATATATATATATATATATATACACGTAATATGATACCTTAAAGTCGAAAAATTTACGGAATAGCACCTAAGTTGAAGGATCATTACACTCCATGCTATATAAACTTTTAGTTCTAATTTTTCTATAATTTTGTTTGTCTGGTAAGTTTATTGAGATATAATGCTACTAAATGTTGCAGGCTTCTTCGATAACTGAAGCTCCAACTCCACAGCCACAGACACAGACACAGACACAGCCACAGCCACAGCCACAGCCACAGACACAGCCACATAGCAATCTTCCCATGGTGAGAGATGGTTGTATAATTACTAATCCAATATAAGTGGTAACTCTTCACAATTATTTCACTAATCACATAATTTTTGTTTTGTATTCTTGAATTTTGTAGCAAGGCACCACCGAAGGCAGTCTTCATCCTCAAGGTATATATTTAACATCTTTAAATCATCGATTATAAATTTAAACAACATTTAAATCTTTAAAAGTATCGAATTGAATCAAACTTAAAACCCAGTAAGTATTCAACTTAATTTTTGATTAAATACCAAAGTTGACTAGAAAACACAATTAAAATGGACAATGAGAACCTATTTTTGGATAGTTTCAAAATATTTTTGATAAAAATTGATTGTAAGTTTATGAATTGAGATAACATGGTAAATTTAAGTAGAGCAAATAATAATAACATAAAGTTGGGGGTGTGATGATGAATGGTAGAATGTGGAGGAAGGTGTACGACAAGATGCTCAAAGACACAATACAAGAAGCCATGCATGTTCTTCTGCCAGAAATGCTGTGCCAAATGCCTGTGTGTGCCGCCTGGAACTTATGGAAACAAGCAAACTTGTGCTTGTTATAATAACTGGAAGACCAAGCGTGGTGGCCCTAAATGCCCTTGATTTTCTTTCTTCTTTTTTCTCACCTTTTCTTTTGGTTTTTATATGAGAGCTGCAATTCAGAGCTGTATGCATTTACGTTTACCCTAATATCATTATCCCATTCTTACTTCATTTCTCCCAATTTAAACATAAAACTTAGATATCACTATCAAATAGTTTTCATATCTTGTAACATGATTTACATCGTTTCAAATAGGATAAATAATGATAATTTTTAATATGATTTTTGAATTTTAACATAAAAATTATATGAAATTGTTTGTAAATTTTGGATCTTATCGACGCATTCAACTATAACTTTGACTCATCCAATTCCCACATAATTGATGATGGATCCCTCACCAAAAATTGCTCTCCTTGGGAATAAAACTCTTGGCATTGCTATGATACTATTTATAGACCTAGAATGTTATTAACTCTCCTGAAACGAACTAACTGATGTTATAGCATGTATCTTAATCTTATAATATATTTAAGCCACGTAAACATATATGATTTTTGATTTTGATTTAATTCATTTATATTTATCTAAAGATAATTGATATATATCTTACCAATAATTATATTTAACTTTTCAAATCATTATAATAAAAATAAAATAAAATTATGTTATTTTTAATTTTATTACGACATAAAAATTCATTACAAGAATCTCAGTGGATTCCCACCCTCTATTTACAGGCTTACAATTAAATAAACCAAAGAAGATTGAGATATTAATTTGCTTTGATCTCACCACTGCATCCCAAATGATAACATTGAGTAGTTCTATAATGCTTATTATTCTTTTTTTTTCAGTATATTTAGCACCTATTTCATCTTTATTGTTTTCGTATATATGGAATAATTATATATTTAAATTTTGATTTTGTTTATATTTAAGATTTCAATTTTACTATTAATCAGGTATTTTATTCATATTATTGACGGTCAAAATATCAACTAGATTGAATTTTCATGGCAATAACAATAATAAATTAACTATTTCATAGAAAAACATGTAAAAGTGCATTCAATAGAACCAGGCCAGATAGCTCTAACAGTTCATAACTCTTTTCAGGTCCCGACAAAGCGTTGAAAAAGATGTGAAGTTACTAAATTAGTTGCCAGTACGACCAATATTTGGAAGCAATTAAACATTGACTAGCTTTTAGATATGAAATTGAAGTCATTTAGATGCAATTCTGATCAAATGTATATACAATATGATAGCATGATTCTGCTTCTGTATCTATACAATTTTTACAAATATTCCTGCTAAGGGCAACCCAACAAAGTCCCCTAGGCTCATGTTTGGTATGCGATATTGGAAGGATATGCTTCTGCGTTAGCTGTAGTAGCTCATCTGCTGGATTGTGATTGTGGATAGAAACAAGTTTCCCATCATTCACATGGGTCCAATGCATGAAAGCAAGCTAACGACGCGGCACCATTCAAATGAAAACCTGTAAAGTAATGCCCCATTTTGTTCATGTATCTCTTGAAAATTCTCTGGAACGAACAGCAACTGAATTGCAACCAACTGGGTGCATCTCCAGGTTGAAAAACATACACAAACATTGAGAATGAATAGAGAAATGTGTCCTCAAGGATGCATTTCTATATACAAAAGTATACTACAGAAATTCATACATTCTCTACCATCACTTGCTTTAAATGTTCATGTTCTATGCACCTTTACGCTCTTTGAAAATTGTACTTGCTTCTATCTTTTGGGCTCGTATTCCACAATGGCTTGATGAATTGTGTCCAGTGTTTTAATGATGCTTCAGGCTCATTCCGCATCATGTTCTTCCTGGAATGTTTGTAAGACAACAAAAGAATAGGTTAACTCTGCTTGCTTCTACAAATTTTGATCGAGCAATAGTAAACTGGATGTCAAGATTTGTTTTTTACCTCACAAACTAACTTCAGACTGCTTTGATTTTGCGTCTATTTTGCTGATGAATCGGGCAGGTAACTTGTCTCAACTTCCAATGGTGGGGATGACTGTCTCAAATGCTTCTACAAGCAGCTTCACTTTCCTTTTCCGAACTGGAGTTAGTTTCGCAACAACCTGTTGAAGTGCGTAATCCAGCATCCATTCATCAGCATTTTTCCTGTCTTCAGCTCCTTGATGCCTCAGATGAACCTTTTCTGGTTCATTCTCAGGTTCAAGAGGCAAGAATCGTGGCTTCCCTGGATTAATTCGTTCAAGTTTTTCCATTGCCTTGACAAATCTGTTCAGAAGGATCACTTTTTTCAGATTGCTCCAGCTCTTCTGTGTTGGCAGTTTAGGTTTATTTTCTCCTGTCTCTTCTTCGCCAGTCTTCAGGCATGGTTCTTTTGAATCAGGGGTCATCTGCTCAGCTTTTTTATTGAAAAAGTTTCCTCCTTCGTCTGGTTGTCTTTCAAGGTGCTTCTGATCTGGAATTACATCTTTCACAACTGATTGATCATCAGATGAGTCGTATTGACTATCTGGGAGTGAGATTTCATCGATTGCTTCTTCAACCAGTCTTATAGCTTCTATCTGCTGGACGTCAACCTTCCGGTTGCCTGTGCTGTGATTCTCCGTATCTATCTCCTGACTTGTCAAAGAAAATCCTTGATGCGAAGACGAATCATGTTCTTCATATGATTCGTTGAAGTCATTTATTTGTTTTTCCTTGTCTGTGGCCTCATCATCCACCGGAGCAGTTCCAGATACCATGTGCTTGTATATCATAAACCAGAGCCTCATATTTTTGTGCTTCTCATCCGCTACATCATCAGAACTAGACTTGGATTTTTCATGTGAAGCTAATACTTTGAGAAACTTGTTTTGAAGCATACCTTTTACTTCCGCGGCTTTAGATGATTCTTCAACCATTTTGGCGACAGGAATTGATGTAACATAATCCTCAAGTTCATTTGGTTCTTGCGTTATCTTTTGGATTTGGCTTTTCAGTTCATCTGATTCTTTACGGCTTGATGTGAAACCTTCTATTCTAACTTCACCATTTGACGGAATATCATCACAAGCAGTGCTTTGGACATCAGCTGACTCGGGGCAAGGCTGATCATTTAAGTCGTCTTCTCCAAGTTCCAGTGAAGAGGTCTTGGTAGAATCTGGTGGACCATTGTTGACAACGGAACTATAATCAGCACCATCAAGACTAGGAGCTCTGGAACTTTCCTTCAAACCTGTCGCAGTGGTTTCGGGAGCCAAATTACTGAGTGAAATGTGAACAGAACCAGATACTGGACTTGACTCTTTGCAATCTGGCCAAGACTCTGGAATGTAATCTTTTTCTGTGGAGAAGTCACGTAGTGAGATTTTGGCGTCTTTGAAACTCATATCACGGTGCGATGTTTGGCCAAGAGAGATTCTGACATCGGTTTCCTTGCCTTTATCAGGATCCATTTGAAATGAGGAATCAGTGTAGTTTGGAACTGGAGTCACATGTGAAGCAGCAGATATATCAGACTTTGGACTAGCTTCACTTTCTGGTAATGGAACGACTGTTTCAAAAGCTTGGACAAGCAATGCAACTTTTCTTTTCTGAGCCGGAGCTAAAGTAGAAATAACCTGTTGAAGTGCATAATCAAGCATCCATTCCTCGGAATTTTTTCTGTCTCCCATGATCTGATGGCGGAGACGAATTTTTTCTGCTTCATGGTCAGGCAGCACAGGTAGATATCGTGGCTTCCGTGGGTTGATGTTCTTTACCTTTTCCAGCGCCTTCACAAATCTCCTGAGGATGAGTATTTTCTTGAGGTTACTCCAGTTGTTCGGTGTTTGCTGGTTAGATTTGCTTCCCATTTTTGATCCTGCTTTCGCTCCTTCCGGCTCTTTCGTATCATTCGACATGGAATTTAACTTCTGTTGATCTTGTACTGTGACATTTTCTTCATGATTCTTTTCTGCCAGTTCCTTGACTGGTGTGATATTGCTATTTTTCGGTTGATCGTCAGAAGAGTGGTCTGGAATTTCTGACAGGATTCTATCAAATGCTTCCTGTACCAACTTGATGGCATCGCGCTGATAAAGCTGAATATTTGGGCTGCCGCCTTGATTGTTGTCCACACTAATGTTCTGATCTGCTCCTGAAGAATCAAAACCAGGACCTGATTTTCTCATCCGAAACAAAGTATTTGCATCATCTTCTTGGTTTTCATTGTGCTTTTTATCAAGAAGTGGCTGTGTTCCATCTCCTTCAGCAATTCCTGTTACCATATGCTGATATATCAAGTGCCATAGTCCCATATTCTTCTGCTTTTCCATTCCAGGTTTTTCAACTTCATTTTTACCATCACGGTCAGAATCTGCGGAAGAATCTTCATCTCTGTCTTCTCCATCTGCAGTTTGTTCTTCTAGTGATTCACCAGCAGAAGCAGAATCCATATCATTGATTGCTTTTGATTCCACAAATGTATTTTTGCTCAGGTTTTCGGATTTATCAAATGGATCATGTTTGAGCACGTCCAAGTTCAAACTTGAAATACTATCTTCATTTGCATCTCGGTGGTCTCTTTCATCTGCAGAATGGGTTGTGTCTCCATCATCTCCACCATGACTGCCTTCTTCATCAGAATCGGCTTCGGTTCCTGCCATTTGGCCAATCAAAGCGACTGCACTGGTCTTTCGTGGTGTTTCTGGATCTGCAACATCTCTTAAAGTGTCTATTTGACTTCTTCGAATTCCTTTCTCTGTGTTACCAGAACGCCTCGCTCTACGGGATTGATTTTCAACTTTAAAGCTCTTCTGTGTCTTCACCATTCGCCGCCTCATGGATACAAAGCGTTTCAGCGGAGGCACGTTAGAGTGTCTATGGCCATGAAGTGAACAATAGCTATACGGGCAAACCTTCATAGCTGGAATCCCTTCCGATTCACTCCCTGCTGATTGAAGTTCAACAAGTTCTGTCGTTTTAGAATCTTTAAGAGCCGAAGAACAGGTTGGTTTTTGTATGCTTGAAGAAGCATTTTTCAAGGAAGGCCTCTTGGTTCTTAAACTAACCATTGTCCTTAAGATCCTTGGATTTCTAATTGAAGATGTTCTTCTTATGACTCTTATAGATTTCTTACCCGAAGTTGATTTCCCACTCAAATCACTCGGACCTCTCTTACTCTCATCATTGCTACTTAAATTAGATTCAGAATCGTGGGAACTTGCCTGAAAATGGGAATCATCCTCATCCAAACCGCCAGTTGACATGAAATGAATGGGCGATGCATCTCCATCGTCAGGTACAACAGCGGAAGAACGCCTTCCAAGTTTGATTGACCTTGACTTCAGGTTCTTCATTGGCTCAGATCCTCCTGAAGATTTCCTCATCGAAGATCTCCTGTAGCTTTTACTTGACAACCTCGTCAAACTCTTTGCAGGCTTAAAACTAGATCGTCTAGTCAAAATTCTAGCTGATTTCTGCCAAGGGAAATGCTAAATTTAGTACGGAACTGTTCCTTAAAAGATACAAGTATTGCTATGACTATTAATCTAGATTCCTGATAATGATATTCTGATATCTTACCTGCAAATTCTCCTTCTTTGCATCAGAAGAAGTGGTGTTCCTCATATAATTGGGGGAAGCATCTGCCAATCCTATTTGATTCAGATAATCTGATTGAACTCTACCCATTCTTGTGGTGATCCTCAAACTCGGCAATCTTGCAAGCTTGATTGATGTCATCTTCTTAATTCTCCTTGTTGGCTCCGCTTCTCCCTTTTGCTGGATTCCTTGATTCTGGTAACACAAGGATGATGATGCTGACGATGATTCAGTGATCACTCCCACGGTGGAATGATCAAAATTTGCTCGGCTTTCAAGTTCACCAGGAACCATTCTCCAAATCTTTCAACAGATGAACTGGGTAATTCTCTGATTGACTGGAAAAGCTTCCCTCCCTGATCTTAAAACTTCATAAAGAGACTTGTAGAAGAAAAACTTTATGCTTAACTACAGGAGTCGAGTTTGGCGTAAGCTAAATGGTAAAGCTTCAGTTTGAGCCATGAAAGGGCATGTCAGATTTGAATGTTCGAATTCAGAGCTTGAAATGGGGACTAGATTTAGCTTGACCAGGTACAAAATGTGAAGAAGGAGAGAACATTGACCTGGCCCGGATTGACTTGTCCTCTTGCTAACCTTTACATACAAACACTCATCAACGTGTCAGGTTTTTTTGTTAAATACATCTCATCATTAACATGTAAGGCATTATTAATTGGGGCAAAGAGGTCATTCTGGACAAGTGTGAAGAAGAAATATGCTTTGTTACATGTATGCAAGGAACATCCAATTATCAAAGAAATGCTAAATATTGTGTGTTACTATTTTTAAGTATTGATTTGTGAAACTTGCTAGGCATGGACCCATCACAACATGCAGACCATAACCAACTTAGAATCACATCACATGTCCGAGTTGGGCCCATGTAAGATCCTCACCCCTATAATCTACTATTCCATTAATTACTCAATTTTGAAAATTATTTATTAATACTTTTAAACTTATATACAGTATTAATTCAACAGTGAAGATTTTAAAATAAAATTCATAATTCTCTCAAATAGTAATGAGATAGAATAACAAGTTAATAAGTTATTTAACTAGATTACATTGCCAGAATTATATATATAGGGTATATAATCATAATAAATATTTTTCTTATTTTTCATTCATTGTTCAACAATAAATTAATAGCATTTTATTAATTTTTAATATATAAAAATTATTGATGGAGTTATTACTTTATTAACATTAAACATTAAATAAGTAATTTATAATGGAATTAGTGAATGAAGAGAGGGTGACATAATATTGGGTGGAGGATTGGAGATGGGTGGGCGCCATAAAAACCGCGTGGGAATTGACAGTGTGGAGCATATGTATCTACCGCAATCATAGGAAACCAATCACATTATTACATATCAATCATTAACATAAAATAACAACTTATCTTTCATACCTCCGCGTAGAATTAAATATTACCAAAATTATTGCTTTTTATTTTGTTAATTTTTTTAATAAATTATATTTAATCTTACCGTAATCACCCATCGATTTTAAATTAAATTTTCATTATTTATTCTCGATAGGATTATTAGAATTTTTTTTAATATGAATTTGTTATATTTTTAAAATATAAAAGGATTTGGAGCTAAAAATAAAATAAGCAAAATCCAGAAAAAGGGAATCCGTTGTAAGGATTTGGGGACATTTGGATGGGCTTTCCTTACCCATCAGCAAAGATGGATCCATACCATTATATTTAATACATCACTTTTCCTTCTTTTTTTTTTCATAAATATTTAACCTTATCAAAAAATTTCAATAATAAATTTTTTATTTAAAAATAATCTTTTCCTCATCTTTCTTTTTTAAGAATACTCATTCCACCTTTTATTTTAATTTCCTCTTTTAATACTTTTTTAAATTACTTTTTTCTTTTTTATTTTCTCTCCATTAATTGAAGCAATACTATATCATTTCCTCATTGATTTGTAAAAGAAATTACATTCCTTCTTTTACATGATTCTCTAATCTGATTGATAATTTTCTTTTATATATTTTTTTAAGTATTTTGATTCTTTTCCTTATTCTTGTTTTTTCTTTTATACCAATTAATTGTGAAATTTTGAAATTCTACAACAATTTTTATTCTTTACAATACATGCATGATATTAATATTGTAGTTTTCTATTATTTTATTTTACTTATTGTATTAGAGTTTCATTAATCTTTTAATTATAGATTTATAGCTACTATGTTAATTGAATTTAAACAAAATAAAGAAAAATGCCTTGTGATTTTTTTTTAAATGAGTGCTATTGGTTTATAATGTTACTTTCTTGGTTTATAATTCTAAGGGTTTTTCATTCTTTTCTTTTTTATGTTTTTTGATTTTATGAGGTTTTTAATTCTAAGTATGAATTTGATGTTGTATATTTTTGTCTATCTAATTTTGATTTTTTCATGTCATAATGATTTATGTTGATAACAACAATGTAAGCTAATTTTTAGTAGTTACAAGAAAAGATTCAAAACCAAGAAAAACAAAGCTGTGGAAAAATATTATGGATAATGTGAGTTATGTTTGTTATGTCTTTGTATCATTCATTTTTCATACTTGTTAGATTGTGTATGAATTTTGATCATTATATTCTTATGTATATATGTTATGTACTTAATATATATTTATGTATATATATTATGTACTCAATGAATATCTATGTATATGATGGTATATTATAGATGTACTAATGGTTAATTTGATACATTATATTATCCTAATGGGATCTATAAAAAATTATTGATTTTATTATATTTTAGTCTTTTTCTAGAACTCTGGTAGAAAAATGTTTTTTTTAAATCATTTTTTAAATTCCTTATTTGAAGCTATTATTAGAAAAAACAATTCAATTTGTAATTTTTAAAAATAATTTATGAGAATTATTTTTTTAAACAAATTAAAATGATATAATTAAGAAAAATTTTATTGAATAAGAATTATATCAATAGTTCTTTTTTTCTAATTAAATTTTAATAATCATCCATCAATTAATTTGCTTAAGATGAATGAGTTTGCTGATTTGTTTAGCTCTCTCTGGTCTCTCTGTATTTTATCCAAATTTATCATCTTAATATCTAAGATACTTATAAGTTGTATAACTCTTTTGGTACATGCATTCATAAAATGACATATTAATGTTATTATTATGGTCAAATTTTAATTTAGTAATTTGAGTCTTCCAATCTTCTTTTAATAAATATGTCATGTAATTTTGACTAATTGTAGTTTCTCATGAGTTGTATATGGTAAGTATACTTCATAAATGCATATTTGAAGTGCACTTTACTTAGGTATACTTTCAGTATTTTATACTTAAAATATACTAAACACAACATAAAAATAAACTTTTATATTTGTTTTTAATATTTTTGTAGAGAAATTTCATTTATATTATATTAATAAAATTATTTCAACTTTTTTTTATGAATTTTAATTTTATATTTATGTTTTTATTTTATCAAGATCATCATGCGCTTGTAAAGCTTGAAAATTATTTCAATGCTAAATTGGAGTTGCATGTGCATATCAAGGCAATTAAAACTATTAAGATGAATTTAAGTGAAGTACAATTGAAAATGTTTAGGTTTACATGTTTTGATCTTTTTTTAAACTTGCATGATATGATTTATCAACCATAATTGATACATTCTTTATTATTTAAAGAGACTTCGTATGATATGATAGATAAATTATGAATTAAAAAAATACAATCCTTCCTTCGACTTACATATTGTACATTATACCAATCATATATCATTTATAATCAAAAATCAAACCATTCACACCATATTAATATTTAAATTTATTTCATTTATAAATTAAATCATTTTTTCCAAAAAAATTGATACTATGATGATTTACATATATCTATCAATTCAAAACCAACATGCAATTATCCATTGATCAAACATCTTTGACATTATCCACAATAACATTACAAACTTTACAATCAAATTTAATTTTCAAATCATCTAATCATATTAAGTAATACAAAAATACATAGAAAAGAGTTTAAATTATATAAAATACATCAAATATATATCGTTCACTCCTTAACTTGAATGCAAGACCACTTCTTCAATTCAATAGTTAATTAAATATAATTTGAAGATGGTAAATCAACTATAATTTTATAAAAATTTGAAATATAATTTAAATTTTTAAATAAATCTTAAAAGGAAAATGTACCACAATCCTAAATATATTCACTTATTATCATATAAAATAATATAATTTTTTTATTAATATCATCATTAATGTAATTATTAAGAAACGACTCAAATTGGATATGTGTAATATTGTTTATAGATTGACTAGGTATCTAATAATTTTTATAGAGGTTACCTTTTGAAAATTTTTTAAAATATATAGTTTTGAAAAGATCCCATAAATATATGAAATTTTACGAAATTTATATTTATTATTAATTTTATAAATTAAATAAAATATTTTATAAGATATTGAAAGTCCGCGAAAGTATGGTAACACAACACAGTTTATAGTGGTTCAATAGAACTCTTTGTCTATATCCATTTCTCCTAAATCTCAACTTAGGGTTTCATTAAAATCAATTACAATATAATAAATGGATTCCTTAACACGAATCCAATTCCTAGTGTTTTGTAGGCTTACATTTAAACATTTACAATTAAAGCACAGCTCATAAAGATCTACTATTAATTACAATAGCAATGCCCCAAGCATTAACTACATACCAACCCAAAATTACAATAATAAAAGAGCTAGGGTTGTAAGAGTGAGGGATTGAGAGATATAAGTAAGGAAAAAGTTTTTTTAGTAAATGAACTTATTTGACAAAGACTAATCTCAATAATATCAAAGTGATACAGAGAGAATAGATGTTAGAAAGCAAAAATATTCAAAAGTTCTAAGAAGTTCTTATGAAAAAAGAGTCGTTAGAAAATTTAAAATCTTTCTGCAACTACGCGTGTGACCGTACCACAATTTGTATGTCTGTACCATTTATAAAAACACAATTCAAATTTAGGTCGAAAGCATTGTACGCCTGTACCACTTCATTGGTACGTCTGTATCGTTGCTTCGACAACATTTTAAACATGCCCGTATCAACCCGTATGGTCATACGAGCTAATGCATAAAATGTGATACGATCGTCCAGTACACCCGTACCGAGCACACATATAATTCAAATCAAGACTTACTTGGTATGCCCAGACCATGTTAGAATTAATATTCTAAATGTGGGCTAAATATGTAAATATAAAATATATATGGCGGTCAAAATGAATAGTCAATGTTTAATTGTGGTCTAATTTTGAATTATTGACTATTAAGGTGTTGAATAGGTTGTAGGATTAA
>CANYBF010203187.1:0-11263 GCA_948192965.1 Dalechampia spathulata
ATCTTTTCATTGCTTAGCACTTAGATTACTTGTTTTCACTAGGATTTTGCTCTCATCATCATCAAATCTCAAGTAAGTTCTCCCTTCTCTCTCTTATTCTTGAATATTTTCATTTTTACAATGTTAGGTTTTAAATTGGGGGAAATCATTTTGGATTGATTGATAATGAAAAAGGCATATAGATTTCATATGTTTATGTTGGTTTGATTGTGACTATACTTAGTTTTTAGTTTTTGTGTGCTTTTATGCAAACATGAATTAACGTAGGAAAACCAAAATTAAAAATCACAATCATGACTTAGCTCTATTGTCATGAAAATCTAACATTTGATATTCGCCTTTAATTTAAAGTATAGTTCTTCCTTCACAGAATGTCTCGAAGGGTCAAACACATTGCAAAGCACCCACAGGATAAAGGAAAAGCACCCGCTTCCTCCCAATCCCAACCTGACTTCGCATCCTAATATGGCGCTCCATTTCCAATCCATTCTCTAGAAGAAGGCAGGCGATACAAACAAGTCTGTAAGAAAACTCTTATCGTGCCATGATATTTTGATTGGAGCCTATTAGAACAGCTCTAGGCTTAGGCCCCTCTGAAAGCATTTGCTTCCAAATTGAGCTGGAACAATTTCATTACTGCTGAGCACCTTGTCTATAAGGAACTCACTCATGAGTTCTACACTACATGCAAGCTGGTTGACAATAGGTTAGGGAGAATTCGGTTTAGATTAAGGGGTAAAACAATGGAAATGACCTATCAAATGATAAAAGATGTCCTAGACCTCCTTCAGTTGGGACTTACCTCCTCATATACAGACTTCAGGTCCAAAACATTCTAGAATGAAATCACGGGCGGCCACATTCCCTATAATCCACACAATGTACCTAACCTCCTCATCAAGGACCCTATCCTTATTTTGCTACATAAATACATGGTTGTGTCTGTCTTTGTTAAGACAGAAAATAACAAGGTTTCTTTTCAGGAGCTTTTTCTAATGTGGTGTATGCTTAATGACCATCCTTATTGCACCATTTTTCATCTGATGAAAGGATTCCAGCGGATGGCATGATCGAGTAGCAGAAAACTAGGTTTAGGTCCTGTGATCACTGCCATCGCTGACTATTTTGACATTGAAATGTTTGATCCAACCATGTTGCCATCCGAGAACTTTGCTACCAAGTATTTACAGGATGCAGGACTCACCAGTAAACACAGGGTCTAATTCAAAGCCTATGCTGATAGAGATAGCATTAAACAACGCTGCATTGATCTAGATTCTGATGACGAGGATGAGGAGGCAGATGAAGGCGCTGCTGAGGAAGAGGATGGTGACCAGCAACACCAGGAACAGCATGAGGCTCAACCTCAGGCAGCTCGAGCAACCGTTGACGCATCATTGGAGGAGCTATTGCTAAGAATCGAACAGGGCAATATGGACAATGCTGCTTGCCTCACCCGTGTCGAGGCCACAGTCAATGAAATACATCGAGAGCAGCGCTATTAAAGGTAGAAAATGCTCCGATTCTTTGAAATTTCTGGCATCAACGTACCCTCCCCAACACCTTTTCCACCAAGCTCGCCACCACTACCAGGCAACTAAACTTCTCTTTGCCAGTTATGTTTTCTTTTTGATTTTTTTTGCATGTTGTGTCTCATATTTGTGTTATTTTATGTATTTTCACATTGAGGACAATGTGTTCTCTAAGTGTAGGGATGTTTGCTATGTTTTGTCTATTTTTCTTTTCATGAATGTGTTTGCTTCGTTTTGTTACTATGGCCTTGACTGCATGACTATCTTATAGCTTTTGCATGAATAGTCATATGTGTTTGGTGAAATTGAAATTACTTTTTATGGCATGATCATTTAAAGGCTGGACATGATTAACTCATAATCACACTGATTTTGCAACTTCTTTTATACATTTAGTAATTCAGTAGGGATTATAAAGGTATAAATGTTTAGCCTAGATAACAAGCTTAGTCCTTCTATGATTGCACTACAAAAGAGAATATAACTTGTTAGCAATTGCCAAGTCATGTAGTGTAAGCAATTCCAAAATAATGAAGCAAAGAGGAAATGAGTAAGGAAATAAAAAGTAAAAAGCAAAAATAATAATAAAAGGGGCAAAATGCTAAAAGGAACAGCTCTCATTCATGATTAAGCAAGGATAAAAGTTGTAGTTTGTTTTATAGTGCAATGGTATGAATGATTGAGCTTGATTATCTAAATTAAACATTTGTAGTTTTGCAAGATCTGTCGAATTGTTAATGTTATGAGAAGAATGGCATAAAGAGGAGTGAGTCCATGTTAAGTGATGCCCAAGCCAACTTATGTAAATTGCCATATTATAAGCATATTTCAACTTCATTGTTTTAGCCGTGTTTCGTTTGTATTATTTTTGCTTGAGGACAAGCAAAGAATTAAGTGTGGGGATGTTGATGTATGTCAATTTGCATGCTTATTTAGTTATGTTTAGCTAATGTTTAATGTTCATTCTGTTACATTTATGCTTTGATTTAGTAGAATTTGATGTGTTTGTGAAGTGTGTAGTGATAGAGAAGTAACAGAGAAAAAATGAAGCATTTTGAGACTTCAAAGAGCAAGTCATGATCGTGACATTCAAAGTCATGATCGTGACAGAAGCTAAGCTAAAAGGAAGAGAGCCAACCAAGTCAAGTCACGATCGTGACTTGCAAAGTCGTGATTGTGACTTCTCAATTATGAGCCATTTAAAACATAAAATCTGCAGAAGATTGAGGGGGAAAAAGGGATATATGGGGGAACAAAAACAAAAAAACTTTAATGGAGACCTCATGGGCAAAGCAATCAATAAGATTGGAAAAAAATACAAACAAATTGGAGTTAAAGCTGGAGGACCCCCACTCAAAACATAAAAAGAGGATGCCATCTAGGGTTGAGGCATCATTGACCATCTGCACTAGCAGTTCTCTTGATCTTTTTGGCAATTTTGTGTTGTGTTCTTCTTTGTTCTTCATTTTTCTTATTGTATTTCTTTATCAGCCATGAGTAGCTAAGTACTCTTTGTAGGGTTTGAATTAAGAATCCCTTGTGGGGTTGATGGTTGATTGTGCTTGTGAACATTACTATGAGTGTTTAATTCTAAAGTTTAATGTTGGAAACAATCTCTGCTTAATAATTGCAACGAGAGTTGGATTGTTAAACGCTTGTTCATTGAGAGATGGTAAATCTACAGGTTAGTTTCTAATTGATTACTTATGCTTCGTGATTGCAACGAGAGTTGAATTGTGAACTGCTACTCACTCTGATTAGGTAAATGTGTGAGAGAGATCTACATATTCCTAGTTCCTGTATGATAGCTTAATAGTAAAGGTGTACACAGAACACCTCCTACTTACTGCCTTACTCAAGGCAAAGCGTTCGGCATGCTATTTGCCACATTTCGGGCTCACTACACTATGGGGCCCACGGAGGTACTATTCACCATGAATAGTACACATTTAGGGCCCACCATCCAACTTAGCCTAATTCAAGTGTTTTATGCATATAGAACACATTTTCGTTAGTGCCTAAGCGAGGCACGACCTTTTGGCACGTCGAATGCCATTTTGGGCCAGATTAGTGCTACAGGCCCTAAAACAGGCCCATTAGTGAAAACTCATCGTTCGGGGCTGAATTTGGAAAACCTTAAAACTGCAAAGTGACTCAGAATGTTGTTTGCATCTTCATGGACATATGGCATGCATCCTGTTTCTCACGTACGAGGCGGAACGCATAGCTATATGTGCGCCGCATGTCGCATAGAAAAGACGTTTGGTCGAGAGCCTTTTCGAGACCAAATCTCGAAAACTTTTGTACTGCAAAGTGTCTTAGAATGTCAAATAATGCATATTTGAAATATGGCTCACATCTCATTTCTTTCGTACGGGGTGGAGCGCATAGCTATATGTGCAACGCATATAGCCAAAAAAAGACGTTTGGTCGGGAGCCTTTTTGGGACCGAATCTGAAAAACTTTCCTTCATGAAAGTGTATTGGAATGTCGAATAACACTTATTTGGCATGAGGCGCACATCCTGTTGTGGCCTCAATGGGCCCCATATGATAAGTCTAAAACTATATGCATAGCATATAGGCTATATGCTGTGCACATAGCCTTTGAATTTTTCAAATCTAGGCAAAAATTATAAAATTGCCATGCCCAAAAATTGCTCTATAAATATTTTCATACCTCGACCCAAGACCCAAGGGGTGACAACATGATCCCGTAGCATAACCATCGCTTTCTCGTCTCAAGAAAACAATAATTATACTATAAGGGATTTTAAACTCTAATGCTCATATAAAAATCCAGTAACAGAAAGATATATATAACTAAATACAAGAAACCCCTGAATATACATGGATTCTTATACAATACATTTAGTATACTACCAAAGATAACAAATACAAAAGGACTCTGCATAAATATACAAGCCGCAGGAGTCCGTCCAGAAGTCCACATACCAGCTGCTGTACCTCTAATCCTGGTGCTCACCCTATGAACTCAGACCTACATTCATCAAATGATAAACGCTGAGAATAAATCTCAGTGGTGCTAGGAACACAAGGCATGTCATACACATACACAGGTCAATCCACACAGCATACAGCTAAGCATACGACATACAGCCAATCACACGACACACAAGCCGTACATCAGTAGCACAAGCAATACCGGCAATCTCTGCCTATCATGCATACTGACAATCTCTGCCTAATCACACAATCATGAATGACCAACAGTATTTGCAGTCACCCTCGGTTTGGTGCCTCTTGTACTCCTTTTTGAGAGCATCTCACCCCCGTATCATATTAATTAATACTAGCACCTCTCACACCAGTAAGAGCATCTCACCCCCTAATTGATAGATACTGATACATCTCGTACCTTGGTACATCTCGTACCATCATATCGCCACCCTTATTTCATCCCCTCACCATGCTATACCATGCCATCATTCATAATGCATAAATAAGCCATATAACAATCTGACAAGCCAAACAACCAATAATTACAAGACACGTTCCTTCCCGGAACCAAGAGCCACAACATACGTTCCTTCTCGGAACTTAGAGCTACAATCACAAGCATCCAACATACAAATAGGCTCAATCATAGGGGATGTAATCCCTGAAAAATAGTTCCAGGGCTTACAGGGTTGTAGAACCACTCAAACAAGTAGAAGTAACAGATAGCTATCACAAACCCAGATAACTAGCACAAACAACATAACACCTAGCACAAACCAGTCCATCTAGCACAAACCTGGCGAAAGAAGACTGCTATCACAAGCCCGTAATCCCGTCTCTAATAAGCTCTAGCTTCAACTCCACGCTCTCGCACTATCCCGGTGCTTAGACATCTTTCTACTGGTGTTTCTTAGGGTTTGGGGTGGGTTTTAGGAAGATAGATGATGGAAACATAAGAAAAACGCTTATGTTTATCTGTTAAAAAACCCAACTTAAGTCACGTACAGCCGTACCACCACCCGTATGCCCGCATCGAACTAAAAACCATGATAAACCTAACTTCCTGTGAGGGATGGTATGCCCATATGATATTTGGTATGCCCATACATCCATAACTCTCATGACAAACCTAAATTCTTGCGAGCACGAGTACGGCCAGACCACCCTTTGGTACGCCCGTACGGCCTCCAAGAGCCCTAAACCCATTACTTCCCCTATTCGATACGACCATACCGATTCCGTACGCCTGTACCACAGTCCATCTTCCTCTTCCAACTCCTCTAACTCACTCCCACGCCACCTAAAACACCCATAACACATACCAAACATGCATACAATCAATCACAAATCTTTTATACATACAAATACCATAGCAGCATGTCATCATGATACATATACAAGCATATATACACTGCACATACACGTCTACATCCAAGCAATCATACACAAAAATACCAAAAATCCTAGGGTGTCAATTGAGGGTGTGACAACTCTCCCCTCCTAAAAAGAATTTTGTCCCCAAAATTTCGGTCCAACACATCTATAACTCAACCAAACCAATTGTACTTGCTACCGGATTCGCTGATAGCGATGGCTCATTCTGGCGTAAGTTGTACACTCTTGCTGATCCTCCATGAGGTTGATTCACTGACCCCTAGCTACATTCCTTAGCCACACTGTCTCGATCCCTATCTCTGCCTTTGGCTACAACCTTTGTCTGTGCAGTCCTAGGTATAGGTCAAACTACAGAACCTTGCTGATGTGAACTACCCTTGGCTGCTGTAGACCTGAGCGGAACTATCTGACTAGGAAACTCTCTAGCATAATGTCCTACTCCTCCACACCTATAGCATCTCAGTGACCCTCTGCTCAGTCATAGCTTAGAACCACTATGATCACCAACATGCTCACTCTGTGTCCGAGGAGGTAGCGGTGGTCGGAACTTTGATGATCGAGACCCACCTGACAAGAGTGGAAAAATTATCATATCGGAATCCCTAAACAAATGACCGGAGCCTTGATCTCAAGCCTTGCTCAAACCGTTTGCACCTCTCTCTGTTCGTCATCAAAATATGACCCGCATAATAAGCCAAACGGGTGTACTCCCTCTCGTACTCAACCACTATCATATTACCCTGCTGCAATCCTAGGAATTCCTGTAACTTTCGATCCGTATAAGCACTAGGAACATACTTTTCCCGTAATTCCTGCAGAAAATCTTGCCAGGTTAGAACAGGCGGCTCTGCTAGACTCTGTGGAATCGTCTTCCACCACTCGTAAGCATCATCCTATAGCAGTGAGATGATGTAGTCCAGCTTCACCTCATCTGGGCAACCCATTTATCAAAAAATGCACTATGTACGCTCTAGGCATATCTCTGCAATGTACGGATCTATGGTCCCTGTGAAGTCTGTGGCCCTAAATGCCTGTAGCTTCTAAAAATCTCTCTTATACTCTACCCTCTGGGGAACTACCACTGGAGGTGGTCTCATCTGCTCCATCTGCCCTTGCAGCATCCAAAAGAATTGGGCAAATTGTGTTGCCAATGGATCTGCTCCAGTAGCTCCAGGTTGCTCTCTCTATGGTGCTCTGGCAGCCTGCTCTCTCTATGGTGCTGCCTCCCCAGCCTGATTACTAACCTCAGAAACATCCTCCCGGACATGCACATAATCCTCACCCGCAGCTCCACTAGCCCCAGCTCTATCAGACATGATCAAAACCCTGTACCTGACGACTATCCTATAGCTACATAAAGAAAACATTAGCACCTATCAGCAGCATGGACTATCAAGACTCCTATTTGTACAAATTCCCCTTTTGGCAGTAGACATAAATGTACATGAGCAACACATACGAGCTAACCATTGCTCCCCAAGCAACCATAGCCCAATGAGCTAACCATAGCTCTGATACTACTTAAACATGTCACACCCCAACCCAAGACCCAAGGGGTGATGACATGATCCCATAGCATAACCATCGCTTTCCCGTTTCAAGAAAACAATAATTATACTACAAGGGATTTTAAACTCTAATGCTCGTATAAAAATCCAGTAACAGAAAGATATATATAACTAAAAACAAGAAACCCTGAATATACATGGATTCTTATATAATACATTTAGTATACTGCCAAAGACAACAAATACAAAAGGATTATGCACAAATATACAAGCCGTAGGAGTCCATCTAGAAGTCCACGTACCAGTTGCTGTACCTCTAATCCCGGTGCTCACCCTCTGAACTCGGACCTACGTTCATCAAATGATAAACGCTGAGAATAAATCTCAGTGGTGCTAGGAACATAAGGCATGTCATATACATTCATAGGTCAATCTACACAGCATACTGCTAAGCATACGGTACACAGCCAATCACACGGCACACAGCCCGAACATCAGTAGCACAAGCAATACCGACAATCTCTGCCTATCATGCATATCAACAATCTCTGCCTAATCACACAGTCATGAATGACCAACAGTATTTGCACTCTCCCTCAGTTTAGTGCCTCTCGTACTCTTTTCTGAGAGCATCTCACCCCCGTATCATATCAATTAATACTGACACCTCTTGCACCAGTAGGAGCATCTCACCCCTTAATTGATAGATACCGATACATCCCATACCTCGGTACATCTCGTACCTTCATATCACCACCCTTATTTCATCCCCTCACCATGCTATGCTATGTTATCATTCATAATGCATGAATAAGCCATATAACAATCTGACAAGCCAAACAACTAATAATTACAAGACACGTTCCTTCCCGGAACCAAGAGCCACAACATACGTTCCTCCTCGGAACCCAGAGCCACAATCACAAGCATCCAACATACAAACAGGCTCAATCATAGGGGACTTAATCCCCAAACAACAATTCTAGACCTTACAGGGCTGTAGAACCACTCAAATAAGCAAAAGTAATAGATAGCTAGCACAAACCCAGATAACTAGCATAAACAACATAACACCTAGCACAAACCAGTCCATCTAGCACAAACCTGGAGAAAGAAGACTGCTATCACAAGCCTGTAATCCCATCTCTAACAAGCTCTAACTTCAGCTCCACGCTCTCATACTATCCCGATACTTTGACATCCTTCTACTGGTGTTTCTTAGGGTTTGGGGTGGGTTTTAGGAAGATAGATGAAGGAAACATAAGAAAAAGGCTTATGTTTATCGGTTAAAAGGCTCAACTTAAGTCGCGTATGGTCGTACCACCACCCGTACGCCCGCACCGAACTAAAAAACATGATAAACCCAACTTCCGTGATTGATGATATGCCCATACTACATTTGGTATGCCTGTATATCCACAACTCTCCTGACAAACCTAAATTCCTGCGAGCACACGTATGGCTAAACCACCCTTCGGTATGCCCATATGGCCTCCAGGAGCCTTAGACCCCTTACTTCCCCTATTCGGTACGACCGTACGGATCCCATACGCCTATACCACACTCAACCTTCCTCTTCCAACTCCTCTAACTCACTCCTACGCCACGTAAAACACCCACAACATATACCAAACATGCATACAATCAGTCACACACCTTGCATACATACAAATACCATAGCAATACGTCATCATGACGTATATACAAGCATACATACACTGCACATACACATGCAACCATACCAAGACATGTATACATACATGTCTACATCCAAGAAATCATACACAAAAATACCAAAACTCCTAGGGTGTGAAACGTGGGTGTGACAAATATGGAGCTCGGGGTAACATTTTAGGGATCCTAAAAATTGCCAAAAGGCAAGCCAAACCTCTGCCAAAATTATTTCATAATTAATTAGACCCCTAATTAATTAAATTACTTGGATTTAGAGATAAATTGGCTCTAGTTAAGCTCCCTAAATGTGTGAGGAAGTAAGATTAAGGAAGAAAAGCTACTGGAATAAGGAAAATCCTCTTATTTTTCCATTTTTCTTCCATTTTCTTTTATTTTTCAAACTATATGTTGCGCATATAGATCTATGTGCGCCACATATAGTACATGTGTGGTGCACATAGGGCTATATGCTGCATATATAGCCTCCAATTTTCAAAGAAAAAGCCATTTTCTCCCATTTTTCACCATTTTTTTGCCGGATCTAGCCACTCCAGTGGCATTCCAGGCTTCCTCATACCTTGGGTGTCCTGGATCTACCTTAAAACGAGCTGGATTTTAAATAACTTTAACTTTAAAATTATTTTCTTTGAGTTGGATGCAAATCCTCGAGCAAAACTTTGGTTTCAGGTCCGATCTACCCAGATTGGGGTTGGATCTAAGGTTTCTGCTTGAAAATTTTTGATTTTCTGCCCATTTTTAAAACTATGTGTGCAACATATACATCTATGTGCACCACACATAGCCTATGTGTGGCGTACATAGATCTATGTGCAACATAGATCCAAATTTTCACAGAAAAACCCGATTTTCATCTGATCCGCTTCGGATCTGAATTTTCCAGTGACTTCAGTAGCTTTTCCATGCACTTAGGGTTCTAGATCTATCAAAAGTTGTCTAGATCTACTTGATTTTAGCCTTAAAATTAATTATTTCAATTAATTTCTTAATTAATTGTCTGGTTTGCAAAATCGGAGGCCAATTCGTGCTCAAAATGAGGTACTGTCTTCATTAATGTTACGTATTTTAATGTGTAGATCATTTGTGTACTGATAGATTTAATTTTCTTACAGATTCTTAAACTATGTGCGCTATACATAGTCTATGTGTGGTGCACATAGCTTGATGCGTGACGCGCATAGTTCACATTTTTCCAGAAAAATCAAATTTTCAGACAGTATTTTTGCCATATTTTGATACGTCCAGTGGTATTTAAGTTTTACAGTGGCTCAAGTATTTTGGATCTATCATAAAATAATTACATTTAATTAATTTTGGCCTCAAAATTAATGTTTATGATAAAATGCAAATTTTTGTGATAGAAGTTAGAAAAATCAAATTTTTGGACAGTGTTTTTACCGTAATTTTTACGGTTTTTTTGAAAGGATTGGAATTAATTGGTCGAGTGGTTATCTCCAGTAATTTTTGTGTGATAATGGCCCTCCTAATTAATTTTCCATAATCAAATAAAAATAATCTTGTCTAAAATTATTTTTATAAAAATGAATTTTCACGATTCATCTCATGTTTATTCAAATAATTATTACCTAATAATTATCAGATTTTGACTCTTGGTTCATGCTTTCAAATGGCATTGGACTAGTAAAATAAATCCTAAATTCATTTGCTACTAATGAATTTTATTTGTTTATTTTGCATAATAAACATCGTGCATTTTCGGCTCGTGCAACCCAAGGTGAATAGTACTCGGGGAGGAAGGGGGCGTTACTTAACGTCCCGAAATATGTATGCGAGGATATTTTTATAATAGGGTACTGATCGAGCGTAAAAGTGTCATGTTTTATGCCCACAAAGCACCTATTTTAGCACTATTTATTTATTAGAACAGTTGACTTTTGTATATTTTATATTTTGCAGGTCAAAAACGATGAGTTTTGGAAAATGTGCTTAATTGGGATGATTTAGAGCTTATTTGGATTTTAGAGTTTCAAGACATCGCTTATGGGCATAAGACGGGCTGATACGACCTGACAATAGTGCGTTTTGGAAGGAAGAAGTTGACTCCAACTCAAATTCCTGCGAGCTGGAAGCTGACACCGCTTGCGGGCATAAGGGACGTCAAAACGACAAATCTCAGCGAGTTTTGGAGTTTGACGAGGATGAGTTTTATTTGGAT